>JASTWQ010000426.1:0-164386 GCA_035220615.1 Leptothorax acervorum | reverse complement strand
AGATGCGTCTATTTCGACGGGACTGGTTTATAAAAATACTAGAAGCGTCTAATCCGACGATACTGGCTGCATGTAAAACAGTAGTTAGAAACAAATACCAGATGCGTCTATTTCGACGGGACTGGTTTATATAAATACCAGAAGCGTCTAATCCGACGGTACTGGCTGCATGTAGAACAGTAGTTTGAAACAAATACCAGATGCGTCTATTTCGACGGGACTGGTTTATAAAAATACCAGAAGCGTCTAATCCGACGGTACTGGCTGCATGTCAAACAATAGCTAGAAACAAATACCAGATGCGTCTATTTGGACGGGACTGATTTATATAAATACCAGAAGCGTGTAATTCAACGGTACTGGTTGCATGTAAAACAGTAGTTTTACAAACAAATACCAGAAACGTCTATTCTGACTATACTGGTTTTAATAAAAATCAGAAGCGTTATTCGTGACGGAAATGGTAACATAAATGTCAGAAGCGTCTAGTCCGACGGTACTGATGCAATACGAACCAGAAGCGTCTGCTCTGACAGTATTGGTAATAACAAATTTGCAAGGCATACATTTTTATGTATACTATAATAGTTTATTTTAATACAAGAGTATAATGAGATGACGAAATATATGTAATAAAGAAAAAGTAAAGGACCGTTGTAATTTTTAAGAGGTTGTTAATGGTTTGCGATTAATGTATATGTAAATTACACAATAGTATATAATATGACACAATATTGAACATTATTTTATAAGATGCTCTTTCATTATTGTGTATATTTATATTTATTATTATTTGCAGCCGACAGTCACTGCAGAAGCAGCGCATAGAAGCAAATGGCACTAAGGGTACGAAGAAACCTACCAATGTCCGGAAATAAGTGGAATCACTGGTCACTCCCAGTACGATGGATGTGGAGCTTCGTACCCAGCAAACGTGCCCAGCTCTAACGCCTAAATGTACAGGTACGTACGACAATGTCCAATATCGCGAAGATGACGATATTGACAATTCTAGTCTTGTTGAGGGTACAAAGGAACCTACCTATGTCCGGAAATCAGTGGAATCACTGGTTACTCCCGGTACGATGGATGTGGAGCTTCGTACCCAACAAACGTGCCCGGCTGAAACGCCGGAATGCACAGATTATGTCCAATATTGGACATCACCTGATGATGACGATATTGAGAATCATACTCTTGTTATCGAGAAAGGCGGTACGGATACAGGTCGTATCGAAGAACATGAGCCTGAAGGTCGTCGCATTATGGACCCATCTTTTTTCTTGAAAGAATTGCATAGAACATTTGATAATCATAAATAAAAGGCAGCATTTCAGTGCTCATTTGAAGGTTGGACATGCGTAAAATCTCGTCGCCGTGGGTTACTCACGCAATTCTTCTTCAAATGTCAAACGTGCAACTTTGAAGACAATTTTTGGTCTGAACCCGTAAATTCCGACGAAATATTAGATGTTAATAGAGCTGCTGTAGCTGTAACAATAACAGCTGGAATTGGTTACGCCCAGCTAGAAGAGGTATGTGCAGGCATGAACATTCCTTGCATGGCTGAACACACATACATTAAGTATCGCGAAGACGTAGTTGATAGTTTTCTAGAAACGGCCATGGAAAGTATGAAAATGGCAGCCGAGGAGGAAAAACAACTCGCGATAGAAAAGAATGAAACGATAAATGGTATTCCGTATATAACAGTTGTTGCGGATGGCAGTTGGATGAAGAGATCGTACGGTAAAGCGTACGATTCACTTTCCGGTGCAGGTGCCATAATCGGTTACCGCACAAGGAAAATTCTCTTCGTTGGCATCCGCAACAAATATTGCACGGTATGCGACGTAGCGGAGCGAAGAAATTGTAAAGCAAAAACTCATAAGTGCTACAAAAATTTTGATCGCAACGCAAGCTCCACAAGTATGGAGAGCGATGCCATTGCAGAAGGTTTCAATAGCAGCCTGCAAATGCACGGATTGATATACAGAACACTTATCGCTGATGGCGACAGTAATGTATATCACTGTATACTCAAAAATGACCCATATCGCGAAATGAAGGTAAGGGTACAAAAAATAGAATGTACCAACCATCTGCTTCGTAATCTGAGCAATAAATTAAAAAACGTGGCCGAAACAACTCAGGCAAAAGGGCAAAAAAGAAAACGTAATTTTGTACAGCTTAGAAATGTTGTAAAGAGCAACATTTTACCAATACGAAAAGAGATTATGGAACTAGCTTCTTTACGAAGAAAAGAAAACATACCTCCTCATTTGCAGGCTACGAAATTACGAGAAGATATATTGAACATGATTCCTAGCCACGTATTTGGTGAGCATACAGAATGTAAGAAACGCGGTCGTAAATGCGAAGATGAAACGAAGACAAACTACGTAAACGATCTGAAACTGTATGGTCTGTACCAAAAAATACAGATTGCTGTAAGATATATAGCAGCTTATTCAGATAGTTTGCTGTTAAATTACACAAATAATCCTGCAGAATCGTTCAATTCCATAATCTGCAAAGAAATTGGCGGAAAGCGCGTTAATTTTGGCAAACGAGGCTCTTATAATGCTAGAGTTTTGGGATCAGCTGTGCAATACAATACACAAGATGTCCTTACAAGAGTGCATAAGGTCAGAGGTAAAGCAGTTCCACCTGTTGTCGAGAAACTGGAGAAGCGACGGCAAATAAAAGTTGCGAGAACCAGAGAATCTCGACAAATCGATGGAAGGCAAAAGAGACCAAAGCGAGAATCAGGAACAGATCGCTATTATGGCCCGCACTCGCAAAGACCAGACGATTCAGATGATGAATTCGAAAAAAATCGGCAACATCATTTTGAGATGTTGGCTGAAAACGCGGAAAACAGGAAGCAGATTGAACGAAACACAATAGATCAAGGTGATTCTGAGCTGTGGATGGTCACAAGAAGTCGCATGTTGACAGCATCCAATTTTGGAAGGGTATGTCGTATGAGATTGCAAACGCCTCGCGCACCAACAGTGAAAGATATTTTGTTTCCTCCGTGCATTGACACTGCAGCCATGAAATATGGTCGCGATCGAGAGGAGGATGCGAGGAAAGAGTTAGCCGCAAAACTCAAGAAACAAATAAAACCTTGCGGATTGTTTATTGATGGTAAAAATCCATTCCTGGGTGCTTCTCCCGATGGGCTCATTGACGAAGATGGTCTGGTCGAGATTAAATGTCCTCAGTCGGCTGAAAATTTAACAGCAGAAGAAGCCATAGAAAAATTGGCTTCCTTGAAGACCATCTTTGATAGAAAAAATCCTGACAATATGAATAGAAATCATAAATTTTTTTATCAGGTTCAAGGTCAATTAAACATAACGCAACGAGAATATTGCATTTTTGCTGTATGGACACCAAAAAGCATGAAAATAGTGCGTGTAAATAGAGACAATGCTTTTTGGGAAACTAATATGCTGCCTTTGCTAAAACGCTTCTACCACGATAGCATGCTTCCGGAAATCTTGAATAGTCGTCATGCAAGGAATATGCCTATAAGAGAGCCAAGATATATTATAGAAGCACAAGAAGCAAGTAAAAAATTAAGTAGTGGAAAAACTATTGAGCAAAATGCAGTAAAGAGCGAAAATGTCATTAATGAAAATAACGAAACGTTAAAATGTGACATTTCGCCGATCAAAACAGCAATTACCACTGCTATGATTGCTCAAGATATGGAGCAGGATGATGATTGTACATATATTGGTACAAGCTACAAGCGAGATATAACCGAAGAGGATAAGGCAAGACGAATAATGAATTTAAATGAAATTATTATACCTATTTCCGTTGTGAAAAAGAATGTCTTGTCTCGCAACAACCTCCTAACGGACGAATCGATAGATGAATTTTTACGCATTGTAAGACAAAGTACTCCTTTTGAAACGCAAAGTGTACAATATCAAGAATGTCCTGATTATATTGACGCTAGTAAGAGCGACAAAAGCTTACAAATAATTGGAGGAAAAAGTAAAGCAGGGGGAATTGAACACTGGCGATGTATATTTTGTGATGGCACCAAACTGTTCGTATATGACAGTATACCTGGCTGTACATACGACAAATTAGTACGCAAGGAAAGAGAATATATAAAGCGTCGATATCCAAAAATAAGGCAAAGTGACATTATTTTTGAGAAAGTTGATGCACAACCAGACGCTACAAGTTGCGGAATTTACGCCGCAGCTTTTGCCACAACAATAGTCTTACAAGGCAATCCTTGTAATGTAAAATATTCCTATCAAGTAGGACAGATGAGACAACACTATAAAAATTATAGAAGATGGACATCTATCGCTATTTCCAACACGTCCGTAGTAATATTTACAAAGTTACGATATCGCATAAATATATCGTTTAAATATAACATGTCTCAATGAATAAAGTATTTGTTTAGTATTGGGAAACTAAATGTCACAATCGTCTGTTCTGACGGTACTGGAAAAATAAAATGCCACAAACGTTTATTCGGACGGTACTGATTATAATAAAAATCAGATGCGTCTATTTTGACGGTAGTGACAAAATAAAATGCCAGAAGCGTCTATTCGGACGGTACAGATTATAATAAAAATCAGATGCGTCTGTTCTGACGGTACTGACAAAGTAAAACGTCAGAAGCGTCTGTTATGACGGAACTGATAATTAGAAATGTATCAAGTAAAATCGGAGAGACGGACGTAAATTTATTGGGTGCGTTCTCACGGGAATAGGCGTTGGAGGGGCCTATTCTGTAATCCATCTATAATATAATAAAAATCAGAAGCGTCTTTTGTGACGGTACTGATTATTACAAATGTATTTTTTGTACATTACAATCGGAGAGACGAAAGCAAATATATTGGGTGCGTTCTCACGGGAATGGGCGTTGGAGGGGCCCATTCTATAGTATCAATAATCAAAATCACATAATTTCGATCCTTTTTGTACATTTAAGAAAAAATGTGCTGTGCATGTATTTGTCACTTGATTGTATAAATATATAAACAATATAACGTACAAGGTGGACAAAATAAAGCGTAACGAATTTTTATCCTCACAACTTATTTGCAGATAAATATGTTTCAAACATAAGTTGTTTGCTTTGAAGGGAGACACAAGATTCCGATGTGAGTTGTGTCGTAGATGTCATTCTAAAAAAATAGGGGACTAATTTCTTATAAAACTTGATTTTTTCCTTCACATAAAGTTGTACATCTCGTTGAGACATTTTCGAAACACTATAATAAAGTTCTCTTTCGTTAGAATGTCCTGAGATATTTTAAATTTTGTCGTATTTTTTATAAAAAATGTAATGTCTCGTACAATATTCACTTTTCGATGACTGTATCTTCATACTTTTATGCACAGAAAAACGAAATAAAGCGAATAATAATATTATTTTTGACATTTACAATTTTGCAAAATATGTACATTGTACAAAATGCAATCAAATTTAAAAAAATAGTTTTTGCGTTTTTCTTTCAACAAATTCAATTCTTTTTATTCTACATATAAAAATCTCAAGGTAAAATCCTCGAAAAGTGAAGACTTTACAAGATATTTCATATATTTTTTATTGCAAATATCATAGCAAAATTTAAAATATCTTAGAAACGAAAGAGCTTTATTTTAGTAAAACGTCTCGATAACATGTATAACTTTCATCAGACAAAAATCAAGTTCCATAGAAATTAGTCGTCTTTTCTTGAAAACGACATCTGCGACATGACGCACATCAGAATCATTACATGTGTCATCCTGCCAAACAACTGTTGTGTACAAGCATTTTTTCTCATAATTAAAAATAAGAGTGTTTGGAGGAGGAGATTAAAATTGGATACCCTGTAAGGATGAATGCGGTGTAAGGCATACATATAACGCGTATTATAATGTATACACATGCACATATACATATACGTATACGTAATATTACAGCGCCTATGATAATTACATATGTGGGAATATGTACATTATGTGTATGAACGCACGCACATACACATATGTACACGCGAATTATGTTTATAAACATATATATACTCTCAGTGTTGAGAATGAATAATACAATCTACACAAACTTTTATTACATATTTTTTGTGTACATATATACGTATATATATATATATACATATATATGTAGGCGCTGTGTAATTACGTATACGTAGATGTGTGTATGTGCATACATTATAATATGTATTATATTGTTGCGCCCGTGCTCAGACGCCCGTTACATCGCGGCGAATCGCGAAGCGTCCCTTAGCGATCAGCTGTTATCGATCGTTATTGATTTACCAGAGATTCTCGATTGTGGAGCCTCGGTCTTGAGCGGACGCGACGCTACGGCCCGAGGCTCCAGAACAATTGAGATTCTCTGGTAAATCAATAACGATCGATAACAGCTGATCGCTAAGGGACGCTTCGCGATTCGCCGTAATCGCCGCGATGTAAGGGCCAGCGCACGTACATTGCCGTAGCGTCTTACGCCACCTTACGTGAGAATCGCCTACGCGACACGTGAGCCAAACGTACGGCAGCGCACATAGAAAAACGTAACGTAACATACCATTTACCATACTGTACATGCGTTACGTAAGGTGACGTAAGACGCTACGGCAATGTACGTGCGCTGGCCCTAACGGGCATCTCAGCACGGGCGCAACAATATATATGTCTTACACCGCCTTACACTTCCGACGTTGCATATGGGTATGAATCCAGTATATAATAAACATATACATATATATATTGGAAGACTATCTAATGCAATATTACGGAATAACGCACATACACGGCACGCGCTTGTGTGCGGCATGGATCACTTATATTTGTGACTACACATTGCATGTGTGCAATGTATACATGTATTTTCAATTCATGTGCAATATATACATGTATTTTCAATACATGTTTACACAGATAAAAGTTTCATGTAAATATCTCTTTCTATTCAACACCAACATAGAAAGAGATATTTATAACGTGAAACTTTTTACGTTTCTGCCGTAGGCGAAAAGTTACGTGATCACTGCCCTGAGATCAAGAGACACGGTAGTGTCTCGCGCCAAGTACGCGCGGAGCGAGACAGCCGTGGCTCTATAAATCAATAACACGAAAAACGCGGTTTAGAACCGGGATTAGAAATGTCGGTATTATCGACATTTTTAGTTCCGCTTGGGTGGCGTTGTAATCGATTTCGAGTTTGCCTGTCACTGCAGGATCCCCTTAAGGCCATTGCACGTAAAAAAGTTTTAGTCGTAATCGCATTGCTACGATTCTTATGCGTCGTCTACAAGGGCAGTAAATAGTACAGAGTAATGGCTCTGGCAGACCAGCGCGATTTGCGACACGCGACGCGCGATTATCCAATGGGCGTACAGTTCTTTTCAAAAAATTGTACGCCCATTGGATAATCGCGGGTCGCGTGTCGCAAATCGCGCTGGTCTGCCAGAGCCATAAGTAGTAAGCAGCAAACAATGCCAAATGGGATTTGTCCATTTTGTCGGGAGTAACGAAATAAACAAATCCCATTTCGTACTGCTTACTGCTCACTATTATAGACGATGCATATTTTACGGTTGGCCGAATCGAGCAACGCGAATAGTCGAATCTTACGGTTACGACTAAAACTTTTTACGCGTGCAATGATTTTAGTAACAAATAATTCCACAAATGATTTATTAATTTGTTTTTTTTTTCAAAAACTTATAAGAAGAAATTCTAGTCGAGTCAGAGTTGTCATGATATAAGATCTGTTCGTTTTAGCTGAACTGGTTGCACTAATTCAGAATTTATCTTCTTTACTCCATATTGGAAGAGAAAAGATAAACTTTGAACTGGTGCAGCCAGTTCAGTTAAAATGAACAGATCTATAATGTAATCATAAATAATTTTCGTTTGTAGCAAATATTTATATAAGCTGAGTTATAATTTGAATAGTTTAATTTTAGAGTACTGAAAAATGTTAATGTTTGCAAAGCGTAGAAAATGTCTAATTGTAAGTGCATTTGATATAAAACAGTTCTGATTGTTTTAATACAACAAAATATTAAACATTTATATATTATAATTATAAGATTCTTTGTAATTTTCATAAATAAATTTTGCAAATTCAATTTTAATGTGTAAATATTTCGTTACTTCCTTTAACTTTTTATATATATTATCAATATTAAAGCCTTATGAGCGTTGATCTTTCCATTACAAATAACAAGCTTCTATTTGCGGAGACTAGAGTATTAAGCTCTCGCTTAACAGATTCTCATGCTTTGTAATGGATTTCTTCTTTACATTCGATGCAACTTGGATTTCTGGTTTGCAGATTACCATTCATCTATTACTGTCTTCTGCTAAAATAAAAATGAATATGATATAATATTTAATAAGCAGTGTGACAAAAATATCTTGTGTGCTGTAATCTTACCTTACTGTATAATTGTCATCGTAATAATCCAAGCTTCTTTAGGATCAACAAACGATAAGAAAACAAAATAAAAATATTTCTTAATGTAATTGTGCATATTTATCCTTATTTATCCCAGCACTTGTATAGGTTGTTCATTGTACATTATTTCTAATGAAGATTTCACTGTAAATAGTAAAAAATTGATTAACTAATACATTATTAAACTTATCTTACATACCAAATTCAGAATCTTTAATCGACTAAACTGGCAATATTCAATTATCTTTTCGAAATGAACTTTATTGAAAGACTGCGAGCCGACCAGATTTGTCAGATTCACACAGCACGTTTCAGATCAAATCGAGATGATGAAATTCGACCATGGATTTGGTCCGTTGATGTAGATAGTTCCAGGTTCGAATCCTGGCTGGGGTAATATTTTTCGCAATAAAAATTAAAATTAATTTAAACTATCTACATCAACGGACCAAATCCATGGTCGAATTTCATCATCTCGATTTGATCTGAAACGTGCTGTGTGAATCTGACAAATCTGATCGGCTCGCAGTCTTTCAATAAAGTTCATTTCGAAAAGATGATTGAATATTGCCAGTTTAGTCGATTAAAGATTCTGAATTTGTTTAATTATCACTGGCGAATTAAGTAATGTATTATTATTATTATCTTACATATACCCTTAATTATTATCTACAAACTATGAGAATATAACAATATTCACTTTTAATTAAATGTGTGTGTGTGTGTGTGTTAACTTGTCTCACGTAGAGTCCTATAATAATATTATTATAGAACTCTAGTCTCACGTTGCTAAAATACTCGAGCTGCATTATGACAGCAAACATTGCTAATCCAATGTAATATAAGAAGGGTCAATATCCGGTAAATTTCCAGATGTTTGATACTAAAAACGCTAAATGTAATATTGAAACAGGAATGTACGCGAGGTTAGGAAATCATATGTTGTCATATTTGGAAGCATTGTAGAAGAATGCATTTAAAAAACTTTTATTTAAATAATAATTTATAATTTTCTTATTTTTATTTAAAGAGAAATGAATAATCTAACAGAGCGTGTAACGATGCACCCTGAAGAGGCATCGTAAACTCCGGCTAACACCCGTCGGACACCGCCCGGCCGAACACCCGCCGGGCGGAACTGTAGGCGCGATGCGCCCACCACCCATTTTTAATTACTTAAACAGCGATCTCGCCGTAAAACGGCTCGAGACGCAGCGGCCGACGGGGCCCGACCGCCGCCGAGCGCCGCCGAACAACGCGAGCGTGACGACAGCCGCGACCGGCCCCATGTGCGAGGCCGACGGGGCCCGAGCGTCGTCGAATACGACCGAGCGCCGCTGACAGCTACAGCCACGCGCTCCTGACACACGTGTGCGCTGCTGTCAACCCCCACCGTGGGGACTGTAAAATAACGTTCTCGCGCAGTATAAAAGGCGCTCCAGAAGCCGAAATCGACACTCAGTCCTGTTCCTGAAAGTAATTAGCAGTAATCGTGGTCGAGAGCTCTCTGTCCACGAACGAGTGCTCTCGTTGCTGCTTTCTTTACGACGACTCTCTTTCCTTACCTGCGAAGGCGAAAAACCGAGGTGGAGAGCTCTTCGTCTCGGTCGAGTGCTCTCGACGCCGACGCACCTCATCCTGGCGAATCGAGACGGATCGGTCCGTACGTCCGAGCGTCCCGACGCCGCTCCACCCGCCAGTATCTCTGCGATATTTAAACCCGCGATAGCAAACCGCGACCGATATTTAGCCACATACGGGATTCACAGATACGCGCGCCGCGCCGTAGTATCCTCGGTAGGCACAATTATATTCTTTCCGCCGATCTCGAATCACGCTCTCGTTCAATTATAATTATATTCGTTCCGTATATTGTGCGCCGTACTGGGCCACCGCGCCTCCGAAGTACCCCGCCGGTAATCTCTTTCAATTATAATTATATTCTTTCGTATATCACGCCGTACTGGGCCACCGCGCCTCCGAAGTACCCCGCCGGTAATCTCTGTCAATTATAATTAGATGCTTTTCGTATATCACGCCGTACTGGGCCACCGCGCCTCCGAAGTACCCCGCCAGTATTCTTGTTAATTGTAAGACTATATTCTAAACCGTGGAAATCCACGTTGCAAACTCTAGTCACCACTTTTGTTATTTTTTTACAATAAACTATTATTAATATTTTAACTCGCCTATTGCTCACGTCTATTGTCTCCGGACCTACCCTATTGAACTCCTGACCCAGCGAGCTAGTCCGCGTTCAATATAAAAGGCAGGTCGTTATAAGCGTTCTTCTATTCCAAATATGACAGATTTCCTAACTTTGCATGCATCCCTGTTTTAATAGCATATTTGATGTTTTTAGTATCAAACATGAAAGTTTACCGGATTTTGACACTTCTTATATTAAGTTGGATAAGCAATGTTTGCTATCATAATGTAATTCGAGTATTTTATTAGTAACGTTGAACAAAAAAGTGGATGTATATATATATATGTAAGACACATTTAATTAAAAGTGAGTATTGTTATATTCTCACAGTTTGTAGATAATAATAAAAGATACTAAAGATAAGTTCAATAAATTTTTCGCTAATCAATGTTTTTATTTTCAGTGGAACCTTTGCTAGTAATAATGCATGGTATGCAACACATAAGTGACGAGATAAATATGACACAATTATCATATGAAATATTATCATATATTGTGTTATTACTGTTCGTAGAGCCTAAAGGAGGCTGAATTATTATGATTATGATGACAGTTATATGAGTAAGATTGCAGTACACACAAGGAACATTTTCATGTCACGCTGCTTATTAATATTGTATCTTATTTATTTTTTATTTTAACAGAAGAAAACAATTGGTGAATGATAATGGGCAAACCACAGATTCAAGTTTCATCGAATATCAAAAAGGGGAGAATCCATTACAAAGCACGACAATCTTTTATGCGAGAGATTAATATCATAGTCTCCGCTAATAGAATCTTATGCTCTGTGATGAAATTATCAACGCTCATCAATTTCTTTGCAGAGATTGTAGAAATATTTTAAGATATTATTAGTTGACTTATTAGAAAATTGAAAACCACGTGTACCGCTTTTTAATAAGTCAAACGTCAAGAAATGTGCTTAACATGTAATACCTAAAGTTAGTATATTGTATTACTTATATATATATATATATTGTATTACTTATATATATATATATATATATACATATATACATATATACATCTGTGTCACTAGATAAATATCTTGTAATAATTTATTTTCAAAGAATGATTCAAAGGAGGAAGTGTAAAAGTGGCCGTTTTGTGCCCCGATGGAAAACCTGTGAAACATTCTTTTCCACCTTATTTAAGGTTGAGATAAGAAGGAAAAAATGGTCATTTACTCAGGAAACCATAGGAAATATTTTAAAATCTATAATAAATGTGTTTAAAATTTAATGAATTTTGCATCATAAAATTGTATATAATTTTTATTACATTTTTAATATATATTTTTTATTTTATATATTTTTTTATACTTTCTGTACATACACATATATGCAGTCACATAACATTTATCTTATTTCTGTTCTGTTTCCTCACTAACTGCGTCAACCATTTATGAAAAATATTCAGATACATTTGAAAGATTACGAGATTTAGTGTTCAGAATCTGATTTAGATGAACCATCATAATCATCTTCAAAATAATTATATATTTAAATAATTTGTAGGTAAATGTATTGTTGGTTGATGTGCAAACCCAAAGTACCATCAAATTGTTGCGACGTGAGAGCAGCAACCGACAACTCGCTTTCCTACTTTGTAGCCACATGTGTGACCAATAATTGCATCTATAATTGCGTCCATTCTATGGTACTTCGGGTTTTCTGTATATCAACCAATAATACATTTACCTGCAGATTATTTAAATAATTATTTTGAAGATGATTATAAGGGTTCATCTGAATCAGATTCTGAACACTAAATTTCGTAATCTTTCAAATATATCTGAATTTTTCATAAATGGTTGACATAGTAAGAAAACAGGACAGAAATAACAAGATAAATGTTGTGACTGCATATATGTGTATGTACAGAAAGTATAAAAAAATATATATACGGGTGTAACAAAAAGGTCGGGACCCTGGATTATCTCGGAAAGTTGATGTTTTCGGAAGAAATGTTTTATACAAAAATTGTAGGATACCAAGTTACCCATCATGAGGTGATATTGGTTTGACCTTGAAAGATCTTCGGAAAGTCACATCAGAGTTACATTGAGTTTTTTAAATGGGTACCCCTATTTTTTATTTTAAATTCTCGTAGCCGACGTCAAGAACTTTACAAAACAGTATAAGTAAAGTCCATTTGGCCAAGAACTGTTCGAGATATGCGCCGCTAAAATTTAAGTATCGCCGGGCGTTAGCGTTATTTCGAGGTTTAGGGACTCCAAACAGCGGTCGGTGACCCAGCCAGCCAAGGCAAGATCGGTCGGTGATTCAGCCAGCTAAGGCAAGATCGGTCGGTGATCCAGCAAGCTAAGGCAAGATCGGTCGGTGATCCAGCTAGTCAAGGCAAGATCGGTCGGTGATCCAGCCAGCTAAGGCAAGATCGGTCGGTGATCCAGCCAGCTAAGGCAAGATCGGTCGGTGATCCAGCCAGCTAAGGCAAGATCGGTCGGTGATTCAACCAGTTAAGGCAAGATCGGTCAGTGATTCAACCAGTTAAGGCAAGATCGGTCGGTGATCCAGCCAGCTAAGGCAAGATCGTTGGTGATCCAGCCAGCTAAGGCAAGATCGGTCGGTGATCCAACCAGCTAAGGCAAAATCGGAAGGTGATCCAGCCAGACTCTCAGAAGGACACCGGTCCATGTGCCAACCCCACCTCCACGTCTGGTGAGAGTTGGACACGTCGAGGTATCCCCTCGGCGGCTAACGGGGCTCTGGCTTCGGGCAGAGTGCACGTACCGACACGTGTACATCTGGACACCGGACAGGCGACTCGGTCTTTGTTACGGGTGTGGCGGTCACGATTCGAAAGCCCTGGGTGAACGCCTGACGAGTAGGTCGGGGGCAGAGATGCCCTTAAGCCGTTCGCACGGCCGGACGGGATCGTGTTCGTCTCGAAGGTGTCACGCGAGCGCTAGTGCGCTGCCCAGGGGAAGTGAGATTCCCTTGGGCACGGCTATTGAGGCCGGAGGAGGAGGGACCCATAGCTTGGCTCAAGTCCCGAATCTGAAGGCTGAGGCCAAGTGCTGGTCTTCGGACCAGCATCTTACGGGGTGCGGCATCTCGGCTTGTACCGGCCTGGCACCGGTGATCCTGTCGGGAGCAGCCGTTACCCCGCTTAGGGCTAGCTTCTAGCCCCCACGATGGGGGGCCGGGTAGGGTTACGTAGCCTGGTGTGCAAACGCCAGGCGTGTTCTCAGGGGTTATACCTCCCCCTGTTCAAATCCGGAGGCATAGATCTCGGGTAGGGGTGGTGGGTGGCTGAAGGACGCAGTCCCGATGCCACACATCGCCAAGCAGGGGTCCGCCTCCCTTTGTATAAACACTCGGAGGACGGCTAGGGCTAGCTTCTTGCCCCCGCGATGGGGGGACGGGTAGGGTTACGTAGCCTGGCGTGCAAACGCCAGGCGTGTTCTCAGGGGTTATGCCTCCCCCTGTTCAAATCCGGAGGCATAGATCTCGGGTAGGGGTGGTGGGTGGCAGAAGGACGCTGTCCCGATGCTACACATCGCCAAACAGGGGTCCGCCTCCCCCTGTATAAACACTCGGAGGACGGCTAGAGCTAGCTCCTTGCCCCCGCGTTGGGGGGCCGGGTAGGGTTACGTAGCCTTTTTTTTTTTTTTTTTTTTTTTTTGACGCGGGGAAATCTTCAACTACTGGGATCCCGAGCCGAAGCCCGGTTTGCCCAGTAGCCCCCCTTGATGACAAGAGGGGGAAGACGCCCCCGCCCTTGGGGGAGGGCGAGGGTAGTGCCGGATTCATACCGGCTAAAACCCCGCGGGGATCCTTCTCGGCGCGTTTAATTTAAGGGAGCCCCAGGAAACGCCATGATTCGTCTGGGACTCCCTCCGCGCCGCGCCCATAGTGGGCACCTATCCTGGGGGGGGGGGGGAAACTAGTCCCCCCCTAGCCTAGCAAGGCTATTGCTTCAATTGTGACGGGTCAGGGGGATCCCCGCCCCGGCCCGCCACCCGTCACGCTGGGGGTTTTTGGTTGCGGGCGCGCGGGAGCCCCCACTCGCGCGCCCGCACCCCCAGCCGTTCCCCCTACCAAGTGGGAAGGGGAACTTTCCCAACTCGTATCCGAGCCCCGCCCCCCCATGTTTTGGGGAGGCGGGGGCTGACAACAGGGAGGGGGGAGCGGATGAATATCGCCAGGCGGGGGGGGGGGCCTAAGTGCATAGGCCCGCAGCCACCTCGGCGCTCCCCCGTTAGTAACGGGGGGAGCGGGCCTCCAACGAATGGTAAGGCCCGCGGCAACCGAGGCGAACCCCCGCCGGTTAACAACCGCCCCCTCCCTAACGTCATCTGTCCTCCTCGTCTGAGGAGGACAGGACACGAGGGCCGCAGCCCCGCTTAGGCGGCAACCGCGGCCCGTCGTCGCTGCTACTGCTGCTACCGCCGCCGCCGCCCGGGCGACGGCGCAACGCGCGCCGCCGCGCCAGCGGCGGCGACGACCTCTTTGAGCCCGCCGCGCTCCCCGCCCTATTCCGGGCCGTGGCACGGGGGGCATCCGCTCGTGTAGGGCGGCGACGCGGATCGCGCCGCCGCCGCCGCTGTCGCGGCGGCGGCAGCCACTCGTCGTCGCCGTCCTCACTGTCAGGAGAGGGGTCCACTTCCCCCCTCCTGATCCTTTCGGCCGCCTCCTTCCGGGACATTACATTGCCGCAGAAGGAGACGAAAGCCGTCCATTTCGCCTCTCCCTGTGGTCCGACCACCGCTTCTACGATGGCCGGCAGGGAGAGGTCCCCTCCTATTTCCGCCCGGAGGACACGGCGCAGCTCCTCCCATGCTGGACAGTACTCCAGCGTATGCTGCGCCGTGTCTGCCTCCTCCGGGCAGTGGTGGCAGCCTGTGGTGCCCTCCTTTCCAATGCGGCACAGGTATTCCCCGAAACAACCGTGTCCCGAGAAAACCTGCGCCGCATGGAACGTTAGTCCGCGTCCTCTTCTGAGTTCCAGCCATTCCCGCAGGAATGGCTGGATAGCCTCTCGGACCCTCCTCCCCGAAAGACGGGGATCCGTGAGCAGAGTACTCCACTCACGGAGGAGGGTCTCATTGGCCCGGCGCCTCAGCAAGGCCCTCGCCCTAGGCACGACTGTGCCCCCCCCCCCCCGCTTCGATCTCTTTAATCCTCCTGTAGGTCCCGGCCTGGGACCTTGCGAGGAGATCGATCGGGGGGATGCCGGCAAGGACCGTCGCCCCCACATGGGACACCGTTCGGTACGTCCTGGCCGCCCTATTCGCGATAATGCGTTGGGCGGCCCTCAACTGCCTGCCCAGGCCGTCGTTTCTGCAAACCTCCTCGGCCCAGACAGGCGCTCCGTACAGGAGTACGGAGTGGACGACCGACGCGTACAAACGACGCACACACCCGCCGGCGCCGCCCAAATTGGGCAGTAACCTGGCCAGAGCATTGGCCATGCTCTTTGCCTTTGGCACCGTGCGGGCAATGTGCTCGCCGAAGCTGCCGGACTCGTGCAGCCACACCCCCAAGTATTTCAGTTGGGGGGCGGCCGGGACGCGGACTCCTTCCACATATATGTTGGGCCTCACTGCTGGCGGCGGGCCCCGCAGAGCGCGGTTATAAAACCACGTTACCTGGGTTTTCTGCGGGGCCACCTGGAGGCCCAACTCCCTAATTTTGCGCACCACAGTGGCTGCCGCCACGTTGGCCAGTCTGGCCACATCCTGCTATTCCTGTGTCCCGTCCTCCTCCTCCTCTGACGAGGAGGACAGATCACACGTCCCCCCGCCGATGCCCAGGTACACGTCGTCCGCGTACCCTGACAACCAGCATCCGGCGGGGAGAATAGCCCGTAGGACCAGGTCATAACCGATGATCCACAACAGGGGCCCAAGAACGGACCCCTGCGGGACACCTCGTTCGATCAACCTGATCCTCGACACCCCGTCCTGGTCGATGTATAACAGGCCCCTGTCCCGGAAGTAGTCGGCGATCACCGCTATTAAATAAGCGGGAACGCCGAACCTCGTTAGCGCCTCTCCGATCGCAGCCCAGGGGAGGGAATTAAACGCGTTGGACACGTCGAAAGACATGCCCAACGCTACCCCCCCCTCGTTCGTGACTGCTTCCGTGCGGGATACGACGCGGAGGATCGCGTCGACCGTCGATCTTTCCGCACGGAATCCGAATTGATCGTCGGAGAGGCCACCACCCTCACACCGGGACAGGTGCTCGACGAGGCGCTCGGCGATAATCCTCTCGAAGATTTTGCCGACCTCGTCGAGCAGGCAAATCGGCCTGTACGCGGACGGGGTGTCCGCGGGCTTGCCCACCTTCGGCAGGAGGACCAGACTGGCCTCCTTCCAACGCGTGGGGAACCGACCGGCCCTCAGGCATTCGCTAAAAATGCGAATCAGCCAACCGGCCAGTCCCCCCGCGGCCAAGACCCACGCACGGCCCGGGACCCCGTCAGGGCCAGGAGCCTTGCCTCTCCTAACCCTGCGGAGAGCTCTCCCCAGCTCTTCCTCAGACACCCCCAGCTCGTCACTCCACCCCGGAACTTCTGCCTCGGGGAAGAGGACGGCACCACCCTGGTCGGCAGGGAATAAGGTGTCCACCACCCTGCCGACAAATGGGGGGTCCAAGGTCTCCGTGAGCGGGGGCGTCCATGGTCTCAACTTGTTGAGTGCCAACTTATATGGACGCCCCCACGGATCCTCGTCGATCGTGGAGAACAGCTCGTCCCAAGCCTTGCTCTTGGCCGCCCTGATCGCCCGAGAGAGAGCCTGGCGGGCAGCACGCCAGGCCTCCCCAGTCTCCCTCTCGTCGCGGCCGCCGTGGCCCGCCCTGGCGCGAAGCCACTCCCTGTTTGCGTGGACGGAGGCCCGCCGAAGTTCGGCGATGTCCTCCGTCCACCAGTACGCCGCACGCCTGGGGGAAGGCCTCTTGACGCGGGGCATCGCCACGTCGCAGGCTTGCGACATGACGCCCCGCAGACGCTCGACCTCAGCGTCTATGTCGAAGGCCCCCCCCTCATTGGCGTGCGCGTCCCCTTCGTCATCGCCCCACGTGAGGGCGACGACCGCCGCCCGTAAGCGATCGGGCTCCATCTTCTTGACGGCCCATCTCCGTCGGGACGACTCGTTGGCGCGGCGACGGGCCAGCACGTCCCGGGGGGCAGCGTCGACCACCATCTCTATCTGTCGATGGTCCGACAGAGTTTCACGGTCGACCATCACCCCCCAGTGGCGTATCATGCGCGCGGCAGGGGGGGACGCCCACGTGAGATCTATTATGGACATTCCCTGCCGGCGCACGCACGTGCTATCGCGGCCTGTGTTAACTAGACACAGGCCCAGGCCCGACGCCCACTCCTCCAAGGCACGCCCTCTTGGGTTCATGACGGGGGAACCCCACAGCGGATTTTTGGCGTTAAAATCCCCCGCCACTATGACCCGTCCCGCCGTTGCGAGGAGGTGCCTGCGCACGCACGTATCCAAATCGTGCAGCACCCCCTCAAATTCGGCGAGACTCCACCTTGGAGGGGCGTAAACACCCACGACGGAGATGAGCCCCCACTTAACCGCCACGAATCCCACCCCGCTCTCAGTGCGTGAGCACGGGGGGGGACTCGGGCAGGTTCCTCCATATAATGGCGACGGAGCCCCTGTCGTCCGCGGCCCAGCAGGGATGGTCCGCCGGGACCGCGTACGGCTCCGCCGCCACTCCCAAACCACACCCGCGCTCCGCCATCGTGTGCAGGAACAGGTCCTGGGCGGCGCGGGCGTGGTTGAGGTTACCTTGAAGGAGGCGGAGGGGCATTATATGTAACCCGGTTCAGGATCCCCCGCCTCCACCTCCATGATCTCGGCCTCCTCCCTAGGGAGGGCCGTGTTCGCCTCGTGCTCTGTGGCCAGCTGGACCTCCGCGGGCCCGACCGTATTTGTTTTTACCGGGAGAGGCGCGATCACCACCCTGCAACCAGTGAGGGTCTCCGTCCTCCTCACCGCCGGTTTGGCGGAGGAAGAGGAGGCCCGCGTCGACGACGTCCGATTCTCCCCCTTCCGGCCGCCAGACATCGAAGGCTCCGCCGGAGGGGGTCGGGCCTCCCCGCCCTTCGCTGGAGGGCGCGCCGCTTGTGCGCCACCCCCCTTCCCACCAGCACCAGGGCAGGCCTTGCTGCCCACCCTGTGTTGGTCCGGGCGACCCGCGTCGGTGCAAACGGCGCACCTCACGGGCGCCTCGCAGTTTCGGGCCTCGTGCCCGACGGCGCCGCACCGGTAACACGCTCCGGTGCGGTCGACCCGACTTTTGCACGTGGCCCTCGTGTGCCCCGTCTCCATGCAGCGGAAACACTGTAGCGGGCGCTTCGCCAGGACCTCAATCCTGGCGCGCGCCCACCCGATATCCACCCGCGTCTCCCTAGCGAGCCTGTTCGCCGCCGCCAGGGGGCACCTGACGAACATAGTGTTCATTCCCCCGGGCGCCCTCCTGGCGGGGGACGTCCGTATCGATGAGGGGGGGACCCCCCCCTTTTCCCCCAGCACGACCCTTACGTCGTTTTCGTCGACTGAGTCGTCCAGTCCGGAGAGCCGTATCTCGGCCATCAACTCGGGACGGACGACTTTGACTCCCTCCCTGGCCGCCAACACCTCTCTCATTTTAGCGGCCAGGGCGTCAGCCTTGGCCGCGTTGTCGGGACCAGCGATTTCAAAGCTTAAAGCTCCGGTCGCCGTCCTCCTGATGTTGGGGGCCCGGTCCAGGCCAACCTCCGATAATTTCACGGCACTCCGTGCCGTTCGTACGCACTCGGCGTAATCACCCTCCGTGCACGTGAGGGTGACCGCCGCAGTGCGCGGCAACCTTCTCCTGGGGTTCTTTTTCCCCGTTGCCCCTGCTCCGCCTCCCTTCCCCTTTGCGGCAGCACTTGCCGGGCCGGGCGCGGTAGCAGGCCTTTTGGCCCCAGTGCCCCCCGGGCCGGATGTGGGGACCTTCCCGGCTCTCTTCTCCTTGCGCCCCACAACCTTAACCCAGGATTGGGCAGCCGAGGCGGTCTCTGGGGCGCTCGGAGGACCCGTTGGCGCCTGCTTGGGGGATGGGGGGGGCTGTTCTTTTCCCCCGGCACTTTTCTTCTTCTTTTTTACGGACTCGGTGCCCTTGCTCGCCGCGGAAGGGGGCTTGGGCGCACCTTTCCCTCCTTACCTCCAGCGGGCCTCCCGGCGGTGGGTGCAGAGGACGCGGGCGCAGGCCCCGCCACCGCTCCCCCCAGCCCCGCCGGGGGCTTGCTCGTCGAGGACCCACCAAGTCCGGCCAGACCGAGCCGGGCCACCATCCCCTGGAACAGTTCCTCCATTCTGTTCGAGAGCGCACGGAACAGCCGGCCCTCCGTGTCCCCCTCCACGACGCGAGCCGCGGCGGCGGTCGGGGGCAGCGACATCGCCGGCACTTCGTCGTCGATTATCTTCGTTCTGCCCCCAATCGGCGGCCTCACCGCCGCCGGCATGCCTTCGCGCCGTATCTCCTCCAGCACGCCATCTCTGGTGCTGGTGATAGTCTCCGCCTCCATCTCGGCATTGACCGCGCTCTCGCCAACCTCCTCCGAGCTGGAGTCCTCGACGTATGTGCGCTTCCTCTTTGCGCTCCTCTGCTCCCGCGGCAACAACTGCTGTTGTTGTTGCTGCTGTTGCTGTTGCAGCTGCAGCAACTGTTGCTGCATGTCTTGCAGCTGCTGCCGCAGCTGGGCGTCCCCTTCTCGCAGCGCCTTGAGGATGTTTATCTCCGCCTCTTGAGCGGAGACCTTGCGCCGCAGCTCCTCCACCTCCAAGTCCCTGCCGATTCCGGCCCCCGGGTCCTTGATCCTCAATATGAGCTGCCCAGTGGCGGCAGCGATCGTGGCCGCGGCCTCGTTAAGGGCGCCCCTCATTCTCCCATTGAGGTTGGATGACCTCTCCGCGACCTTATCGATGGAGGCGACGCTCTCCATGATCAGCCCCGGGATCTCCTCGGTAGGGGAGTGTTTTAGCCTCTCCGCCTCCCTGATCTCTTTAACCTTCCGGCTCTTGGAGAGACCCGGAAGTATGGAGGGGTCGGCTATTTTCGACAGCTCCCGCTCCGATACGGCGACCTCCTTTTTCGCCGCCTTCACCTGTTTGCGATAATACGCAGTGGTGGGGCGACGTCCTCTCGTGTCCCCGGCTTTGTTCGTAAAGACCTCATCGCCGGGGTCACTGTCGGGGGCTCTGTCGGAGTCCTCGATGTCGCTCGGCGCTTCGTCCGCCGAGCCAGTGACGTCGATCACTTCCTCCTCCTGCATCTCGACGTCCTCCTCCCTCCCCGTGTCCACGGAGCGAGACCTCTCGCCCTCGTCAGGACGGAACTGGCACGACCCATCCCGAGGGGTGGTGTTTCCCCCCTTGCGTCCAGAGGAGGACCCAGCGCTGTTAGCCCTGCTCCTTCTCTCCTTGACGCTCCTTGGCGCGGCAAAACTGCTACGCCTCGGAGTGTCGCCCTCCTCCTTGCCCCGAGTCTCGGAGCATCGCTCCTCCTCTTCCTTCTTACTCGCACGGTTTGATTTCGAATTCATTTTTGGTTTGATCCCGCTACCCGTCACGGCTCGGGGTTGCCCCCTATGCCCCAGCCCCCTGCCAACAGCAGGGCGACTGGGACTCCAGTCCCTTACTCACCCGTGAGGAGAGGGCATCAAGGCCCAGCCCCCCATGGGCTTTCAGGGCGCCGCCACGCGGGGGGCCCCACGGACAGACAGGTACCGAAGGGTGTCGCACCCCACCCAAGGTCCTGCCCGCCGTGGCGACCAGCATATAGTCCTTAACCAGGGCCGAGGTAACCTCCGCACCCTGGCTAACCGTCTACTCCGATGGCCGGGTTCGGGAGGGATGCGATCCCCGACCGCCGGAGTTACCCGCGCGCCGCCGGTCTATTTCACCCGGCGGCCAAGACCCGCCGGCCCCGACCTCGGAATATGTCCGAGCGGCCCGACGGGTCTCTTTTCATAAACATCGCCCGGCCCCAACCTCGGAATAAATCCGAGTGGCCCGGGCGGTCTCCCACCCAGGTCGCCTGGCCCCGACCTCGGAATACGTCCGAGCGGCCCAGACGACCCTCCACACTCGGCAGACCGTGGGACCACGTCCCTGGTGTGCAACCACCGAGTGTGGGCCTCTCCTCCGGCCAACCCAGGACCACGTCCTGGGCTGGGTCAGAAGAGGGATACCCCCCCTCCCCCTCCTGCCGGAGCACCGGCGTGCAATGGAGGAAGGAGGAGGGGCCTTCCCGTCCCTCGGCGAGACGACATCCCTGCCCGCCTCGGGAACGGGGACCTCCCTCCCCAACTACCCCGTGGTTTTTTATCGAGGTGACCTTCCTCTATGCCGGCGGGAGGTGTAAAAACATCCCCCTAACGGTCCCGGCCGACCGGGCGTTTGAAGTCAGGGTCGCCATCCCCTACCGACTATTGGAGCTGGGTAGCCGAAGCTAACCGCAGACTCCTAAGAGGGTAGCCGGGCCCCCGGTTTTCTGTCTGGGTTTTCCTTCCCATAGGTCGGCGGGAGAGCTAGGGCTCAATCCCTCACGGCCCCGACCGGCCGGGTTGACTTTTATAGAGGCCTCCCACCTCGCGGGCCCTGAAAAGGGCCCCCGGTCTCCGCCAGCCTCGCGGCCGACGGAGATTACGGTGCTGCTGTGCTTGGGTACCTCGGGTTCGCAATGCCCGTATCGGGGACGGCCCCGGGAGTCCCTAGGGACACCCGGGGGACCGCCCCACGACCCCTGAGGGAAGGGTTACGTAGCCTGGCGTGGAAACGCCAGGCGTGTTCTCAGGGGTTATGCCTCCCCCTGTTCAAATCCGGAGGCATAGATCTCGGGTAGGGGTGGTGGGTGGCTGAAGGACGTTGTCCCGATGCCACACATCGCCAAACAGGGGTCCGCCTCCCCCTGTATAAAAACCCGGAGGACGGCTAGGGCTAGCTTCTTGCCCCCACGATGGGATGCCGGATAGGGTTACGTAGCCTGGCGTGCAAACGCCAGGCGTGCTCTCAAATCCGGAGGCATAGCTCTCGGGTAGGGACGATGGAAGGCGGAGATGTTCTGCATCTCTGAGTCCGACATCCTCATAACAAGGGCTTTCCTTCCCCCTCGTATAAAAACTCGGAGGAATAGTAACGGGTAGGGGCGGTGGATGGTGGAAGGACATAGTCCTGATGTCACACATCGCCAAACAGGGGCTTTCCTTCCTCCTCGTATAAAAACCCGGAGGAATGGTAACGGGTAGGAGCGATGGATGGTGGAAGAACTCGTTTTGAAACCACACATCGTCGAAACAGGGGTCCGCCTTCCCCTGTATAAAGATTCGGAGGACGGATAGGGTTAGCTCTTGCCCCCACGATAGGGGGCCGGGTAGGGTTACGTAGCCTGGCGTGCAAACGCCAGGCGGGTTCTCAGGGGTTATGCCTTCCCCTGTTCAAATCCGGAGGCATAGCTCTCGGGTAGGGACGATGGAGGGCGGAGATGTTCTGCATCTCTGAGTCCGACATCCTCAAACAGGGGCTTTCCTTCCTCCTCGTATAAAAACCCGGAGGAATAGTAACGGGCAGGGGCGGTGGGTGGTGGAAGGACTTAGTCCTGATGTCACACATCGCCAAACAGGGGCTTTCCTTCCTCCTCGTATAAAAACCCGAAGGAATGGTAACGGGTAGGAGCGATGGATGGTGGAAGAACTCGTTCTGAAACCACAAATCGTCGAAACAGGGGTCCGCCTTCTCCTTGTAAAAAAAATCGGAGAACGGACCGGGCCGGGGTTGTCATATCGGCATGGGTATACACCCCGAGGAAATGGCGTGGCTTGACCGGTGGAAGGGCACGTGCCCTCTTGAGTCGTCTGCCCCACCTGTGGTGGGTGGGGTAGTGCCTCCCCCCTACTTCGCCGAGGGACGAGGACCCCGCTCGCGCGGGGGGCTTATGGGGGTAACGGCCTGACTGCCAATACAAGCGTCCGCCTAGTGGGGGTCTGCCTCACCCCACTATAAACAATCGGAGGACAGACAAACGAGAGGTGCGGCTGTAACCGGGCACGTAGGATCACGCGTGATACGACTCATTCATCTAACTACCGAATTTCATCAAAGTTTGTGTAGCACGGTCGCCACTCGATTTTATCCGTTAAACCGAGAAAGGTAAGTATACTACTAACCGTATCTGTCGACTAATTCCCCTTTTTCTTTGTTTCAGGTGTTCCGGACTGCTGCTGGCCGCTCTGCGCCTCGTCTCAGGGATGGACCTCCTTCGTAGAAGCCGCTTACTACCAACGATGCTCGGGACCACTGGATCGTCACGGATGTCTCCACCATCAGGATCGTCGCAGAATCGCAGGTAAGTATCGTATATCGTATGCTTATATCTCAAGCAAAGTGCATTTACTCGCACTTAAATTTTGTAGGAACGGCGATCTCGCATGTATCTACCGCTTATAAGGTGACTCAGGACAGGTCACAGGATATCGTCGAATGATTTCAGACACTGAGGATATCAGTTTTGTATAACAATATATTTATTCAATAAATTCTGAATAAATAGTCAATACAGTTCGATCAACGATGATTTACAGTCACTCGTGGTGTATCACCGTTATCGTATATCACAGTTCGCGTGTCGCGTGTAAAATTGACAATTTTCGAATAAATACGAATTTCCGTCCGCAACATGGGTATCACCGGTTGTCGTGAGAATATGTCTTATTCTCCCGTATGATTGTCCGTTGTTTCGTACACGGATGTGAAATCTCGTTATATTCACATAAGTCGCACGCACTATTACCGCTTTTCGTGATATCTCCGGATATCGCTCCGTACGCGGGCCTCGCCGGTTGTTACGAGAATCTCACTTTCGAGAACGTTCGCGAATACTAGACAGTTACGCTTGGTGTTGCCTCTCTGAGATCTCCCGGTCGACTAACCTCTGTTACGCAAAAATCGCGTACAATTTCTAAGTATCGTGAAAACTATGTTTCCTCACGACACATCGGATTTCGCTCCGTTCGCGGGTCGCGTCGGTTGTTTCGAGAACGTTCGCTCGTCGCAATGTATGTAACGTGTTAACACGGCGCGCTCTCCCGACAGACTAACCATGAGCGGTCGCTCGCTACGACGCACGTACCGTCGCAGAGGGTTACCCCCACTCTTGTTTGTCACGGGTGATGACGTCATATCGCCTGATCGTCCGACAAACACGCAGGAATGTCTCGGGGCTTTCTAATGTATTTTTCGCTTACGGGAACTCTCTCGCAGCAACGTTATGAATATATTCAACATGAAATATTCGCTCGATATGGATGAATTACAGGTTTTCATGGTTTGGCTACGCAAAACGATTTCTCGAATACGCACGGCGCTCGCACTTCGCATTCACGCTCGTTCTAATTCGATTTACATAGATTTCACGCGTTTTTCGCTAAATTTGCTCGTACAACTATCTAACTGTACGACGATGGTACAGCAATGAGACCTTGATAATCGCGTTACCCGGCGTCTCACGAACGCTCCTATATCGCTATTTTCTTTGCGCGATGCGCGTGCAACTACTTACTTGTACGCCGGTCGGATCGCTATGTGGCCCATATATTCATGCTTGTGGGCCTCTCATAAACCCGCCTATATCGATAACTCCGCGATAGTAAGCTCGTACAGCTACTTGCCTGTACGCGTGTCTGACTCGATCGGGACCTTGATAGTCGTGCTCCCTGGCATCTCCTGAACCCCTCTATGTCGGCCATTTTGTGACATTATGCTCGTGCAGCTAACTAATTGCACGCACGGTGGATTTACATGAAACAATGTTTTTTGGGTTCTTCATTGTCCAACGAACACGAACCTATCATCCGTTTTCGCGGCAGTTGTCCGTACAGCTATCTGATTGTACGGGTGTCGTATCGAATTCGCGACTTGACTTTTGCGTTTTTCGCCGTCTCGCCATTACGATCATGTTAACGGTTTACGCGGCGAAGGCTCGTACAGCCATCTGAATGCACGAAAGCGCTCTGGTGTCGGAAATGATCAGTTCGCGATCAATTGGCCTCAATCGGTAACGTGCCGTCGCTGTTCTCTGCGGGAATGCCTTACGTCGCGATTTACTTGCACGCGGTGCTGCTCTCGCGGTACCGCGTGTCGAATCACGGATCTGCATGCGCTTTCGCGCGATAACGCTGAATCACGGGGTTTCCCCGTTCTGATACTTGTTTTTACGACCTATTGAAATAAATAAATATGCGGGGAAACAACCGAAAGTAAATGAAATCGTATCATCGCAGGTCGGAACTAAATTATAGCTTTATTACACGTACTGATGGTCATCAAGACCCATAAATAATACTAAAAGGAAATAAACGTATATAACTATACACGCCTCGCATGGCGTGTCCATCCCCGCTGGAATGTGTCGCTTAACCTATAATACATATGATGAATGTCTCATCTTATTCGCTCATCTCGCTTCGCGCGTGTAAGGGGAAACAAAAGAAAAGGCTAATACTGTGAAAACTGAATATATATATAAAAAAAAACTTATTAAACGCAATCGGATGCGATGAAAAGAAAATTAAGCTCAACTAATATGGGCACGAGATTAGGAACTCGTCGCATCCGCGCGAAACGTCGTCCAGAGTGCCATGTGGGCTCACTCGGGACTCCTTACTACATATCTGGGGACGGTGAGCTGCTCGTCCGCCACGATCCGTGGACCTACCGTCGGCGGTGCCTCGATGGTGGACTGCGTCTGCGGCTCCTCCGTCGCCGCCGGTCGTTCGCACGTCTCCGTTGCAGCCTCCGGCTGCATTCTCCCCGTTCGTCCGCTAGCAGCGCCCTGCGATGATCGCGGACGTCTAGCCTTCGGGGACGGTGTTACCGCACGAATGTGCGCTGCCTGCGCACGCCGTTTCTCACGGTAGGCCATAGCATCGGCCACCATGAGGCGCTGGTTCTCCAGTCTGCACTGCACCGCCGCTCTCCGCTTTCCCAAGTGTGTGCTCGGCGCTGCCTCGATCGCTGGCAATGCGAGCGTGGATGTTGACGGCCGGTCTTCCTCGCTAGCACGTCTACCGCCTGTCGCTCGCGTCCATGAGGCCTCCGTGGTCACCGATACGGTCTCCAGTAACATTGGATCCATATCCCCGAACTCGTCCTCGCCGATGATCTCTCTCTCCAATATCTCTTTGATCATAAAATGATATGGAGGGCGATCGCTCGGTGTGCGCCACGTCTCCGACGTTGCTGTGGACGCTGGCGTCTTGCTCGGGGAGTCATGTCGCTCGCACGCTGGTAATGGAGTCGACGTCATCGGTATCGGCTCCGGGTTCTCCCGAGTCTCTGGCAGCTCGCATCGCGGTGTACGTGGAGTGCCGTCTTCTCGCACAGTAATCTGCGAGGCCACCGAGGATCGATCGTCCTCGTTGATCACAATCTGGTCTGGGTTGACGACGATCCCGCCCGGATCGTTTGACGTCGCGATGACCGTTACGCCGCCTCGCGCCAGATCTGCAACGAATCGTATGGGCTCGAGATCCCGCAATTCGACATCCGGATTCAGGCGTATGGATATCATTAGATCCGCCGTTCCCCGGTGTTCACCTGTACGCGCATCGATTATCGGCTGTTCGATCATCCGGGTGGTCGCGCCTCCTTCAGTCGCGTCGGCATTGGCAATCGCCTGGATCATCGCCAGATTCTCTTTTCGCAGTCGTTGTATCGCCTGCGGGCCCATCTCCTCGTCGCTCGGCAAATTGCTCGCACGTTTTTCGAGTAATCGCGCGAGATCGCGATTTCTCTCTCGTACTCGCTTATACTCCTCGTATTGCTCCAAACGGCGCATAATCGATGCCTTATCCACTTCCGTATTCTCCTCCGCACGTCGCGCATTATCCGCCATCTCGGTCTCGATGTTGTCGTTTTCGCATCTGTCCATTCTCGTTACGATCGGACGATGTTGTCTGCCCGACGTCTGAGCAGCGACTGACGGTCTCGCTCGTGCTCCCCTCTCTAGGTAACCCCAGGGCCAGGAACGTATCACTTGACTCGGGGCCCTTCGCTCCACAAAATTCACTCTTCTCTCGTTACGCTTTGGTATTTTGTCGTTAGGAACGACAACTTTCGTGGGTGAAGTTGAAATTTCGACTTCAGTGCCGTCTAATGGGTACCAGGTGCCCCTTGGTGAGATATTTTTCCCAATATTTCGGTACTCGTGGCGAGTCATCTGGACGGTTTCTTCGCGATGACTCTCGACCACTCTTGTCCTCTCTGGTGAATTTTCTCGCGGATTTCGCGAGATTTCGCCAGTTTTATATATTTTCGTTTCGTTCACCGGGTAATCGCTCACGCCATCTCCCGATGTTCCTCCGTCGTTCGCGTCCGCTGATCGGTTGCTATGCCTGCGTAGTGAGTTTTCGGCATTATTTCCTGCCTCGCAAGCTCCTCCGTCATTTTTATTGCATCTGCTCACGTCTTCTGGACTTTTCTCGGTGTTTCGTTCGGCTGAGTCGATTCCCTTCGTGATCACGTATACGAATGCGGAATCTTCGTCTTCGTCATTCGAAATCTCGATCGGTAGGCTCGCCTCTCCCTCTTCATCGGTGATCACCATCGGCTGGTCAACCTCTTCGTCATCGTTGTTGTCGGAGAGCATTATCGGCTCCTCTACATCGGATTGCTCCCCGTCGTTGTCGACTGGTGCATCTTCTTCGCCGGATGGCTCCCCGTCATTCTCGATTGACTGGTCGTCTTCTTCATCTTCGCCGGATGGCTCCCCGTTATTCTGGTCCTCCTGGTCGATATCCTGATAACGCGGTTCTCGGTGTGGCCGTAGCTGTCGCGCATTGAACACACCCATTGTCTGTCCATCTAGGTCCTCGATGAGATACGCGTTTGCTCGTATCACTCTCTGAATGCGATACGGTCCCTCGTACACGAGATGAATTTTTCGTGTCAACCTTCTACTCGCGTCGGACCTTCGATGCAGCTTTATCCATATGAGCTGTCCCGCGCGATACTCCGCCGTTCCGTGTTTGTCGGCCTGCCTCTTCCGTTTCTGGGCGGCCTCTTCGAGTCGCTGTCTCGCCTCCAGGATTTTCTGCCTCCAGGGGATCTCCTCGATTTCGAGGGGAATCAGCCTCGGATCAACGGTTAAACGGCCTATCTCGCCGCTATTCAATTCACGCGGTGTGAAACCGGTCGACGAATGAGTCGTATCGTTTAGTACCTGTTCGGCGCGATTGACAATTCGGTGCCACGCGTATTGACGGTCGCTCGCGTATGTACGCATGATACGGCCTAACTCGCGCATAACCCTTTCAACCGGATTGGACTGTGGATTGTACGGTGACGTTTTGCGGGGATCGAAACCCTTTTCTCGCGCAAAGTTCCGCCATCGATTCGTTATAAACTGTCCTCCGTTGTCGGTTAGAATCGCTCTTGGTATGCCTATCTCTACGAAAAACTCATTCGTTAGAATCTCGATGATAGAATCTAGTTTCTGATCCTTCATCGGATACAGTTTGACAAATTTTGAAAATTGATCCATAATGACCAATACATATTTGTACCCTTGTCCGGTTCTCGGCAATGGTCCAAATATGTCCAATGACAATGTGTCGCCCGGTGCGTCCGGTAACTCGTAGTACTCGGTACCCACCGTAGGTCTGGTATAGTATTTTGTCGCTTGACAAATCTCGCAAGATGCTACAACGTCGCGCGCGATTCTGTCGAAATTCGCGCCTCTAAAGTAGCTCTTTAAGAAATCTAACACTTTGTCGGTACCAAAGTGTATAACCAACCTATGTATTTCTTTCGTTATTTTCCACGCTACTTTACGCGGTAACGCTATTCTATCACTATTATGATATTTTACGCGGATTATTCCGTCTCTCTCGTAGACATTGTTGGGATCATCGCGCGCTCGCTGTTGCAAATTTTCATCATTTTGCTGCGCGCTCGCGATAATCTCAACCCACGAAGATGTATCGATACCCTCTCGGGGATTGTGGATGAGCGCTATTCGTTTAATCTCGCTCGTCGGATCTCCACTTACATTCTTCCTCGAGAGTGTATCCGCAATAGTGTTTTCTCTACCGGGTAAATGTATGATTTCGAGATGGAATTCCTGCATAAATCGAAACCATCTTGCTATTCGAGTATTATTATTTACGCAAGTGCTAAGAAACTTGAGCGCCTGATGGTCGGTATGTACTCTAACGTGACGTCCCATCAGTAAGGTATACCACTTACGCAACGCGAATACCAATGCTAGGCATTCTAACTCGGTCGTGGTATAGTTGAGTTCCGCGCCTTTCAAACTACGACTCGCGTATGCTACGGTCTGCTTACTCTCTTCGGAATCTCGGCTATATTGGTATAATCTCGCGCCTAAGCCTGATCTTGCCGCGTCTACGAATACACCAAACGAGTATCCCGGTTGAATCATATATAATTCGGGTGCTTCCTGAAACGCTTGCTTAATCTGACTAAACGCGGTCTGATGATCACGCGTCCAGATAAATTTCTGGCCCTTCTTGAGTAAACCTTCCAACGGTTTTGTCAATCTGGCGAGGTTTTTAATGAACCGTCTATCCCAGTTCACCAGGCCCAAAAATGATTGAACGTCTTTTTTGCTGGTCGGCCTCTCGAAAGATGCTATCGCTATCCGCGTCTCATCGTTAATTTCCGCCTTAATCTCGCTAAACGTATGACCCAAAAACTTTACTTCTCTACGCAGGAACTCGCATTTTTCGCGATTTAACTTAAATCCTGCTTTTTCGAGTTTCGATAAGACAAAATCAATATGATAGAGGTGCTCCTCTAAAGTTTCCGATGCAATTAAGACATCGTCTAAGTATATGGTTGTAAACTCGTTTACGCCTAACTGCGTCATCCATCGCACGAGTAAACGATGCTCCGGCTGTCTTAAGCCCGAACGGCATACGTAGAAAGACGTATGTCTGTCCGTCGAACAAAAAGCCTGTGTATTGTCTCGATTCCTTTTCTAACGGAATCTGCCAAAATGCGTTTGATATATCGAGAGTAGAGAAGTATCGCTTTCGGCCGACGCGTCTGAACACGTCCTCAATGGTAGGTGGTTGCGCATGGTCATTACGCATGTGTTTGTTAATCTCGCGCGCGTCGAGACACAAGCGTATATCGCCATTTTTCTTGACAACGACCACCAATGGATTCACGTATTGCGTCGCCTGTTTTCTAACGATTCCCTGCTGTTCTATCTCTCGGATATAACGTCTTACTCTATCTAAATGTTTTTCGGGTATAGGATAAGTCTTACGTTTATACGGCTTCGTAGAGGACATCTCGATTTTATGCTCGTAATTCACCGCTCTACCCAATTTACCGTCAAACATTTCGCTATGACTATCGAGTATTTCTTCGAGTTTCGCGTTCGCGTCTTCGCTCCTTATGAGATTTACGCTCGCGTGTGACTGTATGGATTTTCGAAATTTTACGTCGATACTTTCGTCGCACGACAATAACATGCTGTAACGCATCTGAAAATCGATACCTAACACTATCTCAAACGCTAGTCTTTCGACCACGTAGAATTCGTGTATAAACCTCTTCTCGCGATAATCGAACATTATTCGCGCCTTTGACGCTACGGTCGTTCCTCTCTCTGAGAACGCACCTTTCAACGCAAATTTCTTAATCGGCTGAACATCTATAAATACGCCCGTTTCCCGTAAGTTATCGAAACACGTTTTCGTTATAGCCGTTATCTGAGAACCCGTGTCTATTAGAGCTTTTACTTTAATTTGATTGAACTTCATCTCAATCATAGGTAACTCGTCCAACACGGCTTTCTGACTTTGCTCCGCTCGTATATCCTCGTCTAACTCGGCAATTATTTCTCGGGTACGTATAATGTTCAGCGGATTACACGTTTCCGCATTTTCCTCACAATCGCGCGTTATCGCGTTACATTCTTTGTCGCTTTCGCGCGACTGTACGCTTTCACGATCGCTTTCCTTCTTATCGGCATCGCCTGCCGTTATAGCCGCGACTTTACGTCCACGGTCTTTATCCACATATTTATCACGATTCGACGAGAACTTTTTTCCGCCGGATTTCCACTTTCGGCTATCCGTTCGTTCTCGCGAATATCGCGTTTCCTTAGGTTTAGCGTCCTCGTCGCTAGAATTCGGCAATTCGACTATTCCTACGCTACCTTTTTCCTTACTCGCCGCGTCTGGTGAGTCCGATCTTTTCCAACTGTACGATTTTTTGAACGGCGAATTTCTCGTCGCATCGCGTTTTGGAAATTTGTCTTCACGGACTTCGCTTCGCGCGCTCGCGCTCGTACGGTTTTGCGTCGCGTCTCTACCGCTAGCTTGACGATTCTCACGCCTATCGCTTGATTTACGCGCGTCCGCGCGCAATCTACGCGTCTCTCTCTCGTTTTCGAGAGTACCTAGCATCTGAATAAACTCGCTAACATTTCTCACCACGGACGGTCGAAGTTCCCGCGTTATATCGGCATCGAAATGCTCTCGCACGGTTTGTATAACTTCCTCGTCTGACATGGGTGGAATTAATGTTTTCGCTTGACGAGCTAAATTCAGCGCGTATTCAGTCATGGACATGCCTCCAGACTTGAATTTTCCGAAATAGATCATCTGTCTAAATCGCATCTGGGCTTGAGTGCCCCAAAAGTGCTGTTTGAAAAGACACTTTATTTGCTCTATATTTTCCGCGTACTGTAGTTCAAACCATTGAGCAGCTGCGCCTTTCATGCATCTACCGAAATAGCACAGTTGTTCGTCCTCGGGGACTGACTCGTATCTGGCAAGTTTTTCAAACTTTTCCAAAAATCTAATCGGATTTTGACTATCAATTTTTCCGCGAAAATTGAGCTCATCAAAGGGATTTTTTAACCACCCCCCTCTGGGTAGTCTAACGCGCATAGGGACAAGATCTAATATCGCTTCTTCCGGCGCTCTTTCTATCTCGCACGCGTTCGTATCGATTTTTTTCCTATCGTGATTCGACGGTCGATCGAATTCTGTGTTTTGGGTATCGATAGATTCGCGCCTTTGCTGTTGCATCTGTGCCCTAAGTATCTCCAATTGTTGCGTTAACTCTTGGATCTGATGATACAACTGCGCTTCGTTATCTGTCGCATGCATCTCGACATTTTCGCGTTCGCGACTTAAATTAACCGGTGCGGTTGTATCGTCCGTCACTAACAATAAATTTTCATTTCTATTGCTATCGGCTTGCTCCGTCGCGTTTTCGCGCTCCGTCTCCACGCCTCCAGAAGCATGTCGCGATCTGGTACGATTGGCGATATGAAGAACGGGAGTATGCTGCACGTTGGCCATTCTATCGGCTCTCGGTGTGCAGTGTTTTCTTACACGCGCTCCTCTTTTCGGCCCTATCTTGCCTAATCACGTTCACGACTCGACAAACAACGCTACAGACGTCCGTGCGTTTCTCAATTGACGCGATTGTAACGATCCTTCTTTCGGATCTCGCGGCACTGTTCGCACGTTCTCGCGACGTTTGTGCGCCTGTTGTCCTATATAGTCACGCGATTCACGTATTTCCACGCTCGATTCCACACGCATATATCTACGGTCGCAATTACGCAATTTCACCGAAAATACGCTAACGAGTTTCTCGCCCCGTCGCGCACCTCAGTGTTATACTACGCACGGATAGGATTATCGCTATAATCCTTACGCGTGAACAGGTCTTTGTAATTCTGTCACAATCGCCATTCATTCTTCGAATAAATGTGCGAATATTGACAGGCGATAATATTTAAACTCACGGACGAGTTTATCGAGGTCCTGTCACGGTCGCCATTCATTACTCCGAATTAATGTGAGAATAGTGACAGGCACGCCATTCACTACCCTCAAATATTTCTATTCGGGTAATCTACCGTCTCGCTGACCGAGAAGCGTTGTTTAGACGGGTTGCAGGTTCTTTGCTCGGCGCTGTGGCACTCGGTCGTGACCACGCGAAAAGGCTCAAATACACTGTAACCGGGCACGTAGGATCACGCGTGATACGACTCATTCATCTAACTACCGAATTTCATCAAAGTTCGTGTAGCACGGTCGCCACTCGATTTTATCCGTTAAACCGAGAAAGGTAAGTATACTACTAACCGTATCTGTCGACTAATTCCCCTTTTTCTTTGTTTCAGGTGTTCCGGACTGCTGCTGGCCGCTCTGCGTCTCGTCTCAGGGATGGACCTCCTTCGTAGAAGCCGCTTACAACCAACGATGCTCAGGACCACTGGATCGTCACGGATGTCTCCACCATCAGGATCGTCGCAGAATCGCAGGTAAGTATCGTATATCTTATGCTTATATCTCAAGCAATGTGCATTTACTCGCACTTAATTTTCATAGGAACGGAGATCTCGCATGTATCTACCGCTTAGAAGGTGACTCAGGACAGGTCACCGGATATCGTCGAATGATTTCAGACACTGAGGATATCACTTTTGTATAACAATGTATTTATTCAATAAATTCTGAATAAATAGTCAATACAGTTCGATCAACGATGATTTACAGTCACTCGTAGGTGTATCACCGTTATCGTATATCACAGTTCGCGTGTCGCGTGTAAAATTGACAATTTTCGAATAAATACGAATTTCCGTCCGCAACATGGGTATCACCGGTTGTCGTGAGAATATGTCTTATTCTCCCGTATGATTGTCCGTTGTTTCGTACACGGATGTGAAATCTCGTTATATTCACATAAGTCGCACGCACTATTACCGCTTTTCGTGATATCTCCGGATATCGCTCCGTACGCGGGCCTCGCCGGTTGTTACGAGAATCTCACTTTCGAGAACGTTCGCGAATACTAGACAGTTACGCTTGGTGTTGCCTCTCTGAGATCTCCCGGTACGACTAACCTCTGTTACGCAAAAATCGCGTACAATTTCTAAGTATCGTGAAAACTATGTTTCCTCACGACACATCGGATTTCGCTCCGTTCGCGGGTCGCGTCGGTTGTTTCGAGAACGTTCGCTCGTCGCAATGTATGTAACGTGTTAACACGGCGCGCTCTCCCGACAGACTAACCATGAGCGGTCGCTCGCTACGACGCACGTACCGTCGCAGAGGGTTACCCCCACTCTTGTTTGTCACGGGTGATGACGTCATATCGCCTGATCGTCCGACAAACACGCAGGAATGTCTCGGGGCTTTCTAATGTATTTTTCGCTTACGGGAACTTTCTCGCAGCAAAGTTATGAATATATTCAACATGAAATATTCGCTCGATATGGATGAATTACAGGTTTTCATGGTTTGGCTACGCAAAACGATTTCTCGAATACGCACGGCGCTCGCACTTCGCATGCACGCTCGTTCTAATTCGATTTATATAGATTTCACGCGTTTTTCGCTAAATTTGCTCGTACAACTATCTAACTGTACGACGATGGTACAGCAATGAAACCTTGATAATCGCGTTACCCGGCGTCTCACGAACATTCCTATATCGCTATTTTCTTTGCGCGATGCGCGTGCAACTACTTACTTGTACGCCGGTCGGATCGCTATGTGGCCCATATATTCATGCTTGTGGGCCTCTCATAAACCCGCCTATATCGATAACTCCGCGATAGTAAGCTCGTACAGCTACTTGCCTGTACGCGTGTCTGACTCGATCGGGACCTTGATAGTCGTGCTCCCTGGCATCTCCTGAACCCCTCTATGTCGGCCATTTTGTGACATTATGCTCGTGCAGCTAACTAATTGCACGCACGGTGGATTTACATGAAACAATGTTTTTTGGGTTCTTCATTGTCCAACGAACACGAACCTATCATCCGTTTTCGCGGCAGTTGTCCGTACAGCTATCTGATTGTACGGGTGTCGTATCGAATTCGCGACTTGACTTTTGCCGTTTTTCGCCGTCTCGCCATTACGATCATGTTAACGGTTTACGCGGCGAAGGCTCGTACAGCCATCTGAATGCACGAAAGCGCTCTGGTGTCGGAAATGATCAGTTCGCGATCAATTGGCCTCAATCGGTAACGTGCCGTCGCTGTTCTCTGCGGGAATGCCTTACGGTCGCGATTTACTTGCACGCGGTGCTGCTCTCGCGGTACCGCGTGTCGAATCACGGATCTGCATGCGCTTTCGCGCGATAACGCTGAATCACGGGGTTTCCCCGTTCTGATACTTGTTTTTACGACCTATTGAAATAAATAAATATGCGGGGAAACAACCGAAAGTAAATGAAATCGTATCATCGCAGGTCGGAACTAAATTATAGCTTTATTACACGTACTGATGGTCATCAAGACCCATAAATAATACTAAAAGGAAATAAACGTATATAACTATACACGCCTCGCATGGCGTGTCCATCCCCGCTGGAATGTGTCGCTTAACCTGTAATACATATGATGAATGTCTCATCTTATTCGCTCATCTCGCTTCGCGCGTGTAAGGGGAAACAAAAGAAAAGGCTAATACTGTGAAAACTGAATATATATATAAAAAAAAAACTTATTAAACGCAATCGGATGCGATGAAAAGAAAATTAAGCTCAACTAATATGGGCACGAGATTAGGAACTCGTCGCATCCGCGCGAAACGTCGTCCAGAGTGCCATGTGGGCTCACTCGGGACTCCTTACTACATATCTGGGGACGGTGAGCTGCTCGTCCGCCACGATCCGTGGACCTACCGTCGGCGGTGCCTCGATGGTGGACTGCGTCTGCGGCTCCTCCGTCGCCGCCGGTCGTTCGCACGTCTCCGTTGCAGCCTCCGGCTGCACGGCCAGCCCTGCGAGTGCGAGGGCAGCTGCTGAGGTTCCGGCCCCCGGCGAACAGAAGGGGGCCACGAGAGGGACGGTCCTAGATATAGGACTTATACTTTTTTCCTCCTCGACGGTGTGCCACCTTGACGAAGGTACCCAATTATTGGGTACCGGGTGAGGAGGCTCCCCTTTGATCCGTTGACCCACTGGGGTAGTACCGGCGGTCAATGACCGTCGGGAGAGCCCGGAGGCGAGGATCGGGGTCTAAGAGCACACCACAAACCGTAATCTCCGTCAGCAGTGAGGCTGGCGGAGACCGGGGGGCCCTTCTCAGGGCCCGCGAGGTGGGCGGCCTCTATAAAAGTCGCCCGGTCGGCCGGGGCCGTTAGGGAGGAGGTCTGCTCTTTCCACCGCGCCACGGGGTGGGGTTGGGGAGGGTGGTCCCCGTTCCCGAGGCGGGCAGGGATGCCGTCTCGCCGAGGGAATGGGAAGGCCCCTTCCCTCTCTCCTCCATTGCACGCCGGTGCTCCGGCAGGAGGGGGAGGGGGGGTATCCCTCTTCTGACCCACCCCAGGACGTGGTCCTAAGTTGGACAGAGGAGAGGCCCACACTCGGTGGTTGCACACTAGGGACGTGGTCCCACGGTCTGCCGAGTGTGGAGGGTCGTCTGGGCCGCTCGGACGTATTCCGAGGCTGGGGCCAGGCGACCTGGGTGGGAGACCGCCCGGGCCACTCGGACTTATTCCGAGGTTGGGGCCGGGCGATGTTTATGGAAGGAGACCCGTCGGGCCGCTCGGACATATTCCGAGGTCGGGGCCGGCGGGTCTTGGCCGCCGGGTGAAATAGACCGGCGGCGAGCAAGGTAACTCCGATGGTCGGGGATCGCATCCCTCCCGAACCCGGCCATCGGAGTAGACGGTTAGCCGGGGTGCGGAGGTTACCTCGGCCCCGGTTAAGGATTCTATGCTGGTCGCCACGGCGGGCAGGGCCTTGAGTGGGGTGCGACACCCTGCGGTACCTGTCTGTCCGTGGGGCCCCCCGCGTGGCGGCACCCGTCACCGTGCCCGTCGGGTCGGAGCGACGGGAGCCCTGAAAACCCATGGGGGGCTGGGCCTTGATGCCCTCTCCTCATGGGTGAGTAAGGGCCTGGAGTCCCAGTCGCCCTGCTATTGGCAGGGGGCTGGGGCATAGGGGGCAACCCCGAGCCGTGACGGGCAGTGGGAACAAACTAAAAATGAACACTGCAAATAAATTTGAGGACGTAGCGAATGGGAGGGAGGAGGGTACGATCACCCGATCCTCTAGGAAACCCGGGCCGAAGTGCGCTTCGGCGGGGAATAAGAGGAAGGAGGGAGAGGGCAGTAGGATCCCTGCCCCTGTCAGGAAGGAGGACACACCCTCCTGCACGGTATTTCTGGGCAAACCCGTACCCGCGGGGGGCTCCTGCGTGGGGAGCAAGCCCGACGGGAGCAAGCCCGATACGAGCAGAGGTGTGCTAAGAGAGGGGAGTCAGCGGAAAAGGGCTGCTCCTCGAATCCAGTCGGACTCGGAGACGGAGAAGCGTCCTAGGTCGCCGCTGCGTCGAAGATCAAGGTCGCCTAATGACAGGCGTAACAGGAGGAGGGAGGAGACGGACGCGGACGGGAGCTCGCACGCGAGATCGATCGACTCGTACGACGATATCGATAACCAAGTGTCGGAGGAGGACGACGAAGTGCAGTACGTGGACGAGCAGACGAGTAGGTCTGCACATACTGCACAGATCACGGAGGAGACGGCCACTAAAGCCAGGGCAATTATAAAAAGAGCCGTTGGCCAAGTGTCGGAATTGGTGGGAGAGGACTGCCCTCCCATAAAGGTAGGGGAGGGCAGAGGCCGAAAGGCGACAACGGGTGATCACTACCTGAAGTTGCTGGAGGAGGCGGAGAGGCGACTGATAGGTAGGGCCCAGGAGCTCAAAGACCTACGAGACGGTAACATCGTACCCAACCTCTCAAAGGGCAGGAAGTTGGCGGAGAAGAAATCGAAGGAGGATCTACGCCATTTCCCGACAACCGCGCTCCACGCGACGATAGTGGAGTCGGTGAGCGGGCTGGATATGGTGGCGGAGAGGTCCAATTCAATGCAAGGACCTTACAGAGGGAAGCTGAAGGATAATGCAGCGACAATCGCGGCCGCCGTGTCGCTGCTTGCCCAGAGGCAGGGAGACCCGGCCACGAATGATGAGAGAGAGGTCGAGGTGGAGGAACTCCGTGAGAGGATCGTCACGCAGGAGCGACAGCTGGTGGCCCTACACGAGGCTAGGGCCCAGCAACAGAGGGAGCTCCAAGAGCTAAGAGGCGAAATGGAGAGGCTGCGGAGTCGAGCGGGAGAAGAGGAGGAGGCCAGATCGCCAGTGAGGAAGGTGAGGGGGGCGAAGAAAAGGAGGATCATAGAGGACTCCTCCTCCCACGCCTCATCCATAAACGGGGACAACCCTGAACCAGGGGACAATATGGTTACCGCCGAGGGTATGGAGGTGGACTCGGCAGGGAATAACGAAGCCCTGGAGCGGGAGGAGAGCGAGAGAAGGAGAAAGAAGATTCTCGCGGAGCTGGAGAAACAGGGGATACCAGCTGTTTTCAGGCTTGAAGTGCAGGGAGTAAGAAGGATGCTGGAGCCGGAAGTTTCCGCAGCAGCAACAGTCCGAGAACCGCCCGAGAGAAGGCAGGACGGACGTAGAGGGACGCCTCGCATCTCTGAGAGACGAGTTGCGAGCGGAGATGCGAGCAGGAATGGAGGAAATAAAAGGGCTCATCCTGAGAGAGTTGGGCTCAAGGAAGCCCGATCCCAAGGTCGGAAGGAAGGAGGCCACTCCCGCTCCGAACGTGAGGCAAACGCGGTTAAAGACACGGGGGCGGAAGGAGGCTCCCGTTCCCACGTCGGCTGCGAAGAAGACGCAGCCGCAGGTACAGGGGATGGCGGTTGTTCCCGTTCCCACACCGGCTGCCGGACAACAGCAGCCGCAGGTACAGTCGGTCGCAAAAAGGTTGCAACACTTTTTTTTGGATGGGTTTTGGAACGCAGAAATATTTTGAGACGGCGAACGACTCTCTAGGTGCGTTTAGTGAGTGAGTGGTTCAGACAGCTGTCAGCCTGACAGAAGATTATATACAGGGTATGCACATACTAAAAGATGAAACAAGACATCGTATTATAACGTCTTTTTGCAATAATTTTATTTAATAATAAAAAAATATAAATGTAAGTAATATAAATAAAAATATACAATATTATAGATATATTTTATTATATATATATCTAGATATTATACTTATATATATAATATAAATACTTTAATTTAATAATTTTATATAAATTTTTGAAATAATTTTGTAAAAGAAGTTTTGCGGAAGAGTTACGTTACTTTAATAACACTTGTAATAATCAATTAGAGAAAGTGTTTATTATATTATATTATATATAACGTTTTATATAATGTCTTCACTAATTTTGTAATAATTAAAACTTTAAAAATCCGTTTTATACATATGTGTGCAACGACAATTAATATAATATTATTAATAATGTGACACACAAAGTTTACATAATTATTTTACTTAACAATTTTTAGGAAAAGATGCATAAACTTTTGCTTACGCTTCTTGAGAAGATATAGGATACCAAGAAAAGTTCTTAACGAGAATGATCATTTATTAAATGTATAATTGTAAGAAAATAACTTAAATTGCAAAATGGGCATGTGCTCTCGATGATTCCGACTGCAGAAGTAATACCATTTCTAAAGTGGATTTTGCCATTCTTGAGAAGCACTATATATAAGAGAAAAAATTCAAGACTTAAAAATTATTGGAACTGTTCCATATATATATATATGGAACTGGACATTCTGTAAAGATTTAATAGAAGCGGACAATACTGTTTGGATGAAAATGATGGACATATATATTGTTTAAAAACGTATGAAAATAATTGTACGGTTCGGATTTCAAAAACGGTCGACCGGGTATCAGGGCTTTAGTTATCTCAGAGAGTGACTACAGCTCATTGGATGAAAAGGAAAACTAATATATTTGAAACCAGTAAACACAGAATCGTCTTTATGCTGACAAGTCGTTCGAATACAGTAATCTGATCACACATTAAATGCACTGAATATAGAATCATAATACAATGAATTAAAGAAAATAGAGATAAGACACAAAATATAAAACAGTATCCTTAATAATAAAGAAAATAATATAAGCATGTAATGCAAGATTGTTGTCGCAAGTCGCTAGGGCGACGGATAGATCGCATAAATTAGATAATAGACGTCAACAAATAGTAGCGATACTTTCAGAGCCGATATAAAATCGTAGAACTTTCGGTAACGTATGCACGGCGAAACGGAAATGATGTGCGGGGTTACGGAAGTAACCGATAGAAACTAAAAGATGCAAAGAGAAACGCGAGGAACTTATTAATCTGATAATTGGTCTGAGGAATGTTACTGAGATGACACGTCGTCGTTGTCATTACCCGATAAACACGCAAGCGAATCAATCTGATTTAACTGTAGATACATCCCTAGTATAGAAAAGTAATCGAGTCAACGTGTTTACTCGTTGAAAATGAATATGTTACGAAAACACCGGTACAGAGAGAGAGAGAGAGATACACGCGAAGTTACTTAATACACGCTGCAAACTTGTAGTCGCTCGATTATAATGAAGAGAGCACTTGACGTCGTACGCGTAAACGAAACGATTGTAAACACATAAAGAAATAGTGACGCGGCGAGAGGAATATACTGAGCCGGAAGAATGCCGCGGACGGTACAAGTAAATAGCAGCGGAATGTCGGGCCGAGAAAGACCGCTGATCCGTGCTTATTATTATGAACTTCTGAATTCTAGCACACGAAAGGATCACTGTCACTCGCGGAACATTATTTAGCGTTCGTTACAGCACGCCCGGTGGCATTGATGCAATTAATGACGCGGTTGGAGGGAAAGAAATCTATTGCCTCGAAGAGGGGGTGTACTCGAATGAGCACGAAACTGCGTGGTACACGCTTAATCCGTTAATTCGGATAGAGATTGGTATAACTTAGCTTTCGCAGCTCTGTTGCCGAAAACGAGTATGCTGTCCCTGGATGCTGAGTCTCCTTGTCGGGCTCACACCGAAGATCACGCAGGGCAGCGTCGAAGGAAAACAGCCTGTGGGCGGCGTCGTCTCTGTTCCTCGATGATTGGTAGGAATAGCAGCAAGGTAGATGTGAAGGATAGTTGCACCACGCGTCGTCGAGTACCCGGCGACCTTGCGTGCGTCCACGTTGACCGGCATACACAATATTCGCTTGTGTAATGTTTCACAGCTTTTCGCAACGATTAACTCTTGAATGCAACGGAATTAAACGAATTATCTTAAAAGCAGAGATGCACAAAGGCCAAGAATTAAACCCGATGACAAACTGAGCTATCGAAGGTTCTATAATAGAAGACGACAGAATAAAGAATTATCGAAGGTCAATGTCGCGTGTTGTCGCTACCGAGATCTGAGTTCGACTACGCAATTCTTTGCGTTGCTACCGGGCTCGCAAGCGCGGACCGGCAACCGAAAAGACGATCGCGCTCGGCCCCCCTCGCCGCGCACGGCTCGCCGCCGTCGCTGTCGCTAGCCGGGAAGACTTTCCATCAGGAAATGTCCAGGAGTTAAAGAGGTGAGATCCGCAGGATCGTCGGTAAGCGTAGAGAGATGTTGCAAATTAAGGGTAGCCTCTATTTGCGGAAACAAAGTATTCATTTCCTCGTAAATGAGTAAGATCTTTGCAATTACTTGCGTCAAGTGAAACTCAACAGACCGGACCCCGGTCTCCTATTCACCTCTGAAGTGAGCGGCAGCAGGAGGGTTAAACTTCCACTCCGTACCGTGATTGGCTATGATCGTTGCCAAATTGCCGAATTTCTTCGAAGAAGAAAGAAATAACTTTAGAAGTTCCGAGTCAGCGCCCTTTTCTAACTCTAGTGGAGTTAAATGGTAGAGAAAGAGATGTATATCGTCAGATCGCCGGAAACGAGCGACTGCTCACATGCACGTGGCAGTAATGCGCATTAAGCGAGAAAGGCTCGAGTATCGGTAAATAAGATCCCATAGTTTGGTGCGTGAATCCTTGATGATAGTGGCAACTTTGGTTGGTTGGTGTTTCAGGTTGTAAGTTCGATTAGGAGTTCGAAGTTCATAATTGAAGTCGATCAATCGAGTTTCAGAATCCATGATTCTTGGATAAGAATTTCCGGTTGATTTGCGGCTTATTTATGCAGATGAATGCCGCCCGCCATACAGAGACTACTCTCCTGCGCCCGTTGTATTGTGTTAGAAGATCCTACGCATCTGTAGAAGTGGATGATGAAGCAATCGCAGAATCGGGCGGAGTTGTGGTAGGATCGGCTTCGTTATTACTCTCATACGTTTGATGAATAGTGGTGGGGTGTTTACCTCCACACTTCCAACAGCGCGTTGTCGTACGACATAAAGAGATTCGGTGTACTCGGAGACAATTAGAGCAGAGCTTGTATTCCCTAATAATTGCCAAACGCTCCGTGACGGTTTTAGAAATGTACTGTGGGCAATGTGCAATGTAATGATTCGATGAGCAGATTAGGCAGGGATTTGGCTCTACCGCCGTATCATCATTCGATTTCCCTTGAACTTTTGATTTGGCAGCATTTTGATGGAATAAAGGTGTAGATTTTCCTTGTCGAGGTCTTTCAACGGCTTGGAGAGAGCGCAAGCGAGAAAGCAAAAAATCGCTGAATTGATCCCAAGTTTGTACAGGATGTTGCAGGGTCTTGAGAGTGCGATGCATTTGCGTGATATTTGTATAAAGTTGTCCCATTTCGTCCGCAGATTCCCAGGCCATGCGCTTCAAGGTGACACATGACCAAGGAATCAGCAAGCGAACTGAAGGGCCTGATTAACGAGCAATTGTTTGATTAAGCAGACAGAGGTTAAGGCGTACTAGGCCTTTTGGAAATTATCAGAAGTGAGCGGTGTATGTTTTAGCAATAGGGCAGCTGAATCTGTCATAATAGTCTTCAAGTATTGAAGCTTCTCTACCGATGTAAGCGTAGGCTTCGTTATTAACGATTGAATTGAATAAGTCTTTGAAGGAAAGTCAGTCAGTCTGAGATCCGTTAAGTTTCGGTAGATCAACCCGCGGTAGACGTGCGTGATGATAGAACGGTGGATTATGCGAGGTAGAATCCGTCGGATTGTTCGTGATCGAATCCGTAGGATGATCTGATATCGAGTGCGTCGAAGGCGCTTGTCTCACTGATTCAGTTATCGGTTCACGGGGAGGTTCAAAGGTGGACTCTATCTGTCCGAGAGCGGTAAGATAGCAATCGTGTGTCGAAAGATACAGCTGTTAAGAGAAATATACATGGTTATGCACACGCGACTTGTCAACAGGACTTAAGTCTCTAATGGCCATACTGATGGCATGATGTTGACGTAAAAAATCTTCCCAAGTTTCTGTTAGAGAATCAAAACGCGCGCGGGTACCTTGCGAGGCTGTATTTGAATTTCCAAAGTTGGTTACAGATTTTGCTTCGTTAACAATTAACTCTACTTTAATGAGCTGTAGCTCTAAGCGAGCTTCCACATGACTGAGTCTCATCCTGAGGCCGATCGCCGATCCGGCTCGAAGGACCAAAATGTTTAAAAACGTATGAAAATAATTGTACGGTTCGGATTTCAAAAACGGTCGACCGGGTATCAGGGCTTTAGTTATCTCAGAGAGTGACTACAGCTCATTGGATGAAAAGGAAAACTAATATATTTGAAACCAGTATACACAGAATCGTATATGTAATATGTTTTAGGCACAGTGTCTTACCAAAAGTGAGAACTTCTTGGATATATAGGAGACCGATAATGACGACGATAGTGGAAATTAGAGAAAGTAATTGGCATGTTTAAAATTACTTCGGATGGCTTTTACCTTATGCCGCTCTCATTCAATATTCATTCCTTCATTCATTCATTCATTTATTCCATTTATTCTATATTATAATTTAATAATATTTTTATAATTATAATATAGAATAAATGGATTTTATTAATAATGTTTCTATATTTTAAATTATAAAAATATTATTAAATTATAATATAGAATAAATGGAATAAATGAATGAATGAATGAAGGAATGAATATTGAATGAGAGCGGCATAAGGTAAAAGCCATCCGAAGTAATTTTAAACATGCCAATTACTTTCTCTAATTTCCACTATCGTCGTCATTATCGGTCTCCTATATATCCAAGAAGTTCTCACTTTTGGTAAGACACTGTGCCTAAAACATATTACTTTTTAAGTAAATTACTTTTTAAAATTTAAAATAGAAAAAGTTCATAAATAATTGGATTGGGCTTATTTTATTCTTTTTTTTGTAGGATATACCAGGCAATCATACCTATATGCAAACGTATATAGATAGAAGATGAACAGGATAGAAGTATCCACTCATTGTGAACACGCAGAAGAGTGTGCCATATACGTTTAAGCGAGCAACGCGGAGAAGACAGTTTCTCGTTTCTTCATGTTATCTGCAAGAATATTACTGCGGTTAGCATAGTTACTGCGGTCTGCGTCTTTATAAAGCAGCAAATCATCACTGCATGTTTCTGAGTTATAGTTATAACCCAGCAAATACACCAAGTTACATGTAACACATAGAAAAAAAAATATGGAATATTTGTTGCAAAATAAAATTGACTCCTTTTTATATATATATATATGTCCATCATTTTCATCCAAACAGTATTGTCCGCTTCTATTAAATCTTTACAGAATGTCCAGTTCCATATATATATATATGGAACAGTTCCAATAATTTTTAAGTCTTGAATTTTTTCTCTTATATATAGTGCTTCTCAAGAATGGCAAAATCCAGTTTAGAAATGGTATTACTTCTGCAGTCGGAATCATCGAGAGCACATGCCCATTTTGCAATTTAAGTTATTTTCTTACAATTATACATTTAATAAATGATCATTCTCGTTAAGAACTTTTCTTGGTATCCTATATCTTCTCAAGAAGCGTAAGCAAAAGTTTATGCATCTTTTCCTAAAAATTGTTAAGTAAAATAATTATGTAAACTTTGTGTGCCACATTATTAATAATATTATATTAATTGTCGTTGCACACATATGTATAAAACGGATTTTTAAAGTTTTAATTATTACGAAATTAGTGAAGACATTATATAAAACGTTATATATAATATAATATAATAAACACTTTCTCTAATTGATTATTACAAGTGTTATTAAAGTAACGTAACTCTTCCGCAAAACTTCTTTTACAAAATTATTTCAAAAATTTATATAAAATTATTAAATTAAAGTATTTATATTATATCAACTTCCGGTTCGGCGGCGAGGTGGACGGTTGGACGGGCGTAAGAGGGAGGGTGAAATGGGAAATCCTGGTGCGGGAGGTGACGGAGGAATGGAGTAAATCGAAGGAAGGCGAAAATGGAGCAGGGAAGAGGTCGGAGAAATGGAGGCGGTGTCAAGGAAGGCGAGATTATGAGGCAGGAGCGTCGAATTGAGAGAAGATTTTTGGAGGTTAGGTTGTGGAGAAGAAGGATGAGGGGGCGAGAGGTAAGGGAGGACGAGCGAGGTGCAGCGACGTGGTGAGAGCGGTTGAAAAGCCGAGGTGGCGCTGGGTATCGGCTGGGCTGGTACCACGGCGGGACACCGAAGCTGAGGTTTTGGAACGCATGTGGTAAATCAGCACATGTGTTTTGAGAGGAAGGCGTGTAAGTCCACGCGGCACAAGATAATGAGGTGAAGAGGTTAGGAGGAGCAAGAGGCAAGAACGGAGGAACGTGAAGGAAAGGGAGGGGAGAACGAGGAGGTGGCGAAAAGAGTCGAGAGAGTGAGAGAGAGCCGAACCGGAAGGACGAGAGAGCGAGAGAAGGGGTGAAAAGGCCTGGCGGAGGGAAGGCATAAGAGAGGGAGATAGAAGAGAGAGGGAGGTTAGAGGTAGAGAGAGAAGGGGCGAAGGAATAGGTGCTACTAAGAGAGAGAGAAGAGAAAGTTGGAGGGAGAGAAGAGAAAGGCGCGGGATCTAGTAAGAAAGAGAAATGAGATAATGAAGTTAGAGAGAGAAAGAAATGATAGAGAGAGTGTGTGCAGGGAGGAAACGGAAGAAAGTGAGAGGGCAGAAAGAGGAAGAGAGCAGTCGAGATGTTTGAGAGGTTAGAAGAAACGCAAGGAGGAAGGAAGGAGGAAAACTGAAAGTGAAAATGGAGGAAGTCAAGTCGGTGGAGACGAGAATAAGAGAAAGAGGGGAGAAAGAAAGGAGAAAAGAGGAGCAAAGAGATGAAACGAGGAAGGGGGAGAGGAGGATGATGGAAAGAAGGGGGAGGGAGGGGATAGAGGTGAAGTAAAGAGATGGATAGTAATTTGTTTCTTTTCAGATAAAAGCGGAGGACAGGAGTGTAAGAGGCAGGAGAGTGATGAGAGAAAGGAGATCAGAGTGAAGTCGGTGGAGGCGAGAATAAGAGAAAGAGGGGAGAAAGAAAGGAGAAAAGAAAGGAGAGAGGATGAAAGTGGGAGAGCAAGGAGATCAGAGGAGGACGAGATTGCGAGGAGAATGGAGGAGAGCCTGTTGATGGACACAGACGAGGACGAGGCTAGCAGGAAGAAAAGGGAGTAAGAAAAAGGTAAGACAGAAAAGAGAGATGAGCGGAGGAAGATTGGAGGAAGGAGCAAAGGATAATGGAAGCAGGATCGGTAAGAGATTTGGAGGAAGGGAGGAAGAAGGAGGAGATAGCTGAGTGAGGGCGGAGAAAAGAGGGGGAGAGGATGGTAAGAATGAGAAGTGGTGAAATGTATTTCTATGTTTAGAATAGAAGGTGAGATAGAAAGGAGGGAGAGCGCTAAATAATAGGAAGGAGAGAGTCGAAGTGGTGCCAGGAGGCCGGAGGATTGGAGCCAAAGGAAGGAGGTTGAAAGGAGTGCAAGGGAGAAGGATGACAGGGACAGCCATGGAAAGGGGAGGGAAGGGAGATAGAAAGAATGTAAGGTCGCACAATGGCCAGGCAAATATGTAAAGCAATGTAAAGGTTTTTGGGACGTTTTTCCTGGATAAAATGCCTTTCCAGCCCCGGAAGGGGAGCGAAATAAAGAATTGAATTGTATTTATATTATATATATAAGTATAATATCTAGATATATATATAATAAAATATATCTATAATATTGTATATTTTTATTTATATTACTTACATTTATATTTTTTTATTATTAAATAAAATTATTGCAAAAAGACGTTATAATACGATGTCTTGTTTCATCTTTTAGTATGTGCATACCCTGTATATAGTCTTCTGTCAGGCTGACAGCTGTCTGAACCACTCACTCACTAAACGCACCTAGAGAGTCGTTCGCCGTCTCAAAATATTTCTGCGTTCCAAAACCCATCCAAAAAAAAGTGTTGCAACCTTTTTGCGACCGACTGTACAAGGGGGGAGGATATCGTATGCCTCGGCCACGAGGACGTCGAGCGAGCCGCGGTCCCAGGTACGGCGGAGCAAGGAAGGGACAAACGACGCTGGGCCCACAGAGAGTGAGTGGACCCAGGTAGTAGGAAAAAGGGCGAAGGCAGGGAGGAAGAAGAAGCCGGAGCCCGAGAAGGAGAGGAAGCCTGTCAAGGGAAAAGGCCCGTCGTCGACACAACAGGCACCCTCCCAGCCTTCCTCACGAAAAGTGACGAAGAAGAGGAGAAGGGTGCCCAGAACGGCAGCGGTGGTCCTCACTTGCCCAGAGGACAAGTACTGCGAATACATGGGCATTGTGAGGAGCAAGGTAGCTTTGGGGGAGGTGGGGATTGATAAGGTCCCAAACGTAAGGAGGACGGCCACGGGGGCATTAAGCCTCGAAATTTCGGGCCAGGATGGGGCGGAGAAGGCCGACGTCCTGGCAGCGAGAATGGCGGAAGCCTTGGCGGGCCAAGAGGGAGCGAAGGTCAGTCGTCCGACTATGACGGCTGACCTGAGAATCAGCGGCTTCGAGGGCTCTGTAAAGGAGGCGGAAGTGGCAGAGACTCTCGCAGCCAAGGGAGGAATAAGCCCGCTGAGCGTAGCCGTCGGTCCCATCAGAACGATGGGAAATGGGCTGTGCTCGGTGGTAGCCAAGTGTCCGCTGGCTGCGGCAAATGTCCTGGCAAGGGGCGAGCGCGTGGCACTGGGGTGGTCGAGAGCAAGAGTAGAGTTGCTCGACAAGAGACCGCTCCAGTGCTTTAAATGCCTGGAGCTGGGGCACACGAGGGCGACGTGCCGTAACAGCGCGGACAGATCAAACGCCTGTTACAGGTGCGGAAACGCGGGCCACGCGGCCAGGGAATGCGAAGCACCCGTGAGCTGCGTGGTCTGCGAAAGCAAGGGGATGCCGCATGGTCACCGCATCGGCGGGCCGGCGTGCACCGGGTGTCGCCCGGGAAAAGGAGGGAGGACAGGGTCCGCGGGCAAGAAGACAGGGGAAGCCCAGAAGCCCGCGGCCGGGGACCAGCGTAAGGCCAAGGCGACGGCGAAGACGGCCAAGGCCAAGGAAGGACCGAAGCCAACAGAGGTCCTGGCGGTCTCGGGGTTCCAGGTGACCCAGGGGGGGAGACTTGTGGCAGGGATCACAGAGGAGCACCCCAAGGAGAAGAGGACGCGTCCTCCCCGTAAATCTACGGGGGGGAGAAGCCAAGCCCCGACAGGGGGGGACCCCTCCGAGAAGATGGAGGTGGAGATTCTCCCCACAGAAGGGGTAAGTGAGGAAAGGAGGGAGGCTCTTCCGTCGGTGACGGAGAGGACCCCTCCTCAACCAAGGATGGAGGTGGAAGACGAGTTGGAGTCTGCGGGCTCCTGTGACGAGAGGGAAGGAGTGGAGGACTCCGTGGGCCGCCTTTAATGGCCTTTAGAGTCCTCCAGAGCAACCTCAACCACGCCCGCGCAGCGCAAGATCTTTTCTGCCACATGTTGGCGGAGCGCGGGTGTGGATTGGGAATCGTGGCGGAACCCTACCGCGTCCCAAGAAACCACCCATGTTGGGCGGGGGACCGGGGAGGCTCCGTCGCGATAACATGGAGGGCAATGCCGACGTCCCCCCCGTGCGTCCCGAAGGGAGCCGGGGTGGGATACGTCCGTGTCGATTGGGGGCCCATCTCGATAATAGGAGTGTACGCCCCTCCAAGATGGACCTTGGCCGAGTACGAACATTTCTTAACCGAACTGGACGACTGCGTTCGCGGGTGTTCGTCCGGCCGAGTGTTGGTCGCGGGGGACTTCAATGCGAAGTCTACTACGTGGGGTTCCCCGCGGACCGATAGGAGGGGCGAGGCCACCGAGGAATGGGCGGCGGGCCTCGGCCTGGTTCTGTTGAACTCGGGCCGAGAAAGTACGTGCGTGCGGCGGCAGGGGCGGTCGATTGTGGACTTGGGCCGCCCCCCCTGTCGCGCGCGTGGTAAGTGAATGGAGGGTGGACGCGGACCAGGAGACTCTCTCCGATCATCAATACATCTCGATGATGGTTCGCGTTGCCCTCCCGGAGGTACAAGCCCGCCGCCAAGAGGCCGACAGGCACAAGAGGAGATGGGCCCTCAAAAAGCTGGACACGGACCGTTTTAGGGCAGCTATCATTGCCCTAACATGGGGCAATGAAGAAGAACGACCGGAGGGTGAGGACGAGAAGGTGGACGAGATGGCCGAGGAGCTGTCGCGACTGATGGCGAAAGCGTGCGACGTCGCGATGCCCCGGATCCGTCCCCAGCCCCCCCAAAGGCGCGCATATTGGTGGACGGAGGAGCTGTCCGAGCTCAGGCGCTCCTCCGTCGAAGCCAAGAGGAGGTGGCAGAGGATTCGAGCGGGGAGGCTCAATCCCAGAATAACGGAGGAGGAAGCGGGAGAGGTCTGGCGTACCGCCCGTCAGACTCTCTCCAAGGCGATACACGCGGCCAAGGAGCGCTCCTGGCAAGAGCTTCTCGACAGCGTAGAGGAGGACCCGTGGGGGCGCCCATACAAGCTAGTGCTTGACAAACTCAGGCCCTGGGCGCCCCCGATAACGGAGACATTGGACCCCGAGTTCGCCGCCGAGGTGGTCGACACACTCTTCCCCCGAAAAGATGGGGGGAGGTGCGGTTCCCGGCGTGCGCGAGGCAGGCGTGGAGCGATGAACTCGAGGTCAGCGAGGAGGAACTGTCGAGGGCTCTCCGCAGGGTCAGGAGGGGTAAGGCTCCTGGCCCTGACGGCATACCAGGGAGAGCGTGGACCTTGGCCGCGGGGGGACTGGCCGGCAGAATGCGCAAAGTTTACACTGCGTGTTTCAGGGCCGGCCGGTTCCCCAAGAAATGGAAGGAGGCCAGCCTAGTGCTCCTGCCGAAGGCGGGCAAACCTACGGGTTCACCGTCCGCCTACCGGCCCGTGTGCCTGCTGGACGAGGTCGGCAAGATATTGGAGAGGGTAATAGCCGAGCGCCTCGTCCAGCACCTGTCCCAAAGGGCAGAAAGGGGAATCTCGGACGACCAATTTGGCTTCCGGGCCGGGCGATCAACGATAGACGCGATTATGCGCGTTTTAGCCCGGACGGAGGCCGTGATTGAGGAGGGGGGAGTGGCAATGGGCGTCTCGTTTGACGTGAAGAATGCCTTTAACTCTCTCCCCTGGTCGGTGATAGGGGAGGCCCTCCTTAGAATGGGGGCCCCCCCTTATTTGTTTGAGGTCGTCCGGGATTACTTCCGGGACAAGGGTCTTGTGTACGCGGACCGGGATGGGGTCCCACGGGTCAGGTTGGTTGAGTGCGGCGTCCCGCAGGGGTCAGTGTTAGGGCCCCTGTTGTGGATTGTTGCGTACGACCTGGTCCTCAGGACCCCCCTCCCCGAGGGATGCTGGCTCTCAGGATATGCTGACGATATACTCCTGGGAGTCGGCGAAGAGGAATGGCAGGAGCTATTCGGGCTGGCCAACGTGGCAGCCGAGTGTGTGGTGCGCTCCATGCGGAGACTGGGCCTGGAGGTGGCCCCGCAGAAGACGCAGGCGACGGTCTTTTATGACCCCCGCAGGCGGGGGTGTCGCAGGCGGGGTCCGCCTCCGGAGGGGCTCAGCTTCTTCGTAGAGGGGGTTAAAGTCCCGATCACTCCTCACTCCAAATATTTGGGGGTATGGCTGGACAAGGGAAGGAGCTTCGGCGAGCATGTCGCCCGCGTAGCCCCGAGGGCAAAAAGGATCGCCAACAGTTTGGCGAGGATCCTGCCCAACATTGGGGGGGCGGGCGGGCGCGTGCGTCGCCTCTATGTGGCGACGGTCCACTCGGTGCTCCTATATGGGGCACCGATATGGTGGAGGAAGGTGGGCGAAAATGCCCGCCTCAACGGGCGGATGGAGGCGGCACAGCAAGTCATTGCAATAGCCGCCTCCAGGGCCTATCGGACTGTCTCCCACATGGGGGCGACCGTTATCGCGGGGATTTCCCCCGTCAGGCTGCTGGCCAAATCGTACGCACATAGGTACGAGGAGGCCAGTCGGTTGAAGGCCGAAATGGGGGTGATCCCGCCAAGAGTAAGGAGGGCGCTGAAGCTCCGAGCCGAAGGGGCCCTCCTCCGCGAGTGGAAGGAAGACCTCGCGGACCCCCGACACTTATGGGGAAGGAGGGTCATCGAGGCTGTCCAGCCAGTACTCGAGGAGTGGGTGGAGGGCGGCAAGAGAAGATACGTCGCCTTCCACGCGGTGCAGGTAATGACGGGCCACGGGTGTTTTGGCGATTACCTGCACCGTATCGGGAAGGAGCCCACCACAGGCTGCCACCATTGCCCTGTGGCGGTGGACACGGCGCAGCACACACTAGAGGGGTGTGCAGCGTGGGCAGAGGAGCGCCGTGTCCTCAGGGCATGCATAGGGCAGGACCTCTCCCTCCCGGCCGTCGTGGCTGCGTCGGTTCGGGGGGGCGATGAGGGTCATGAAGGTTGGAGGGCGTTCGTCTCCTTCTGCGACAAGGTCATGTCGCGGAAAGAGGCGGACGAGCGGGTGAGGAGGGGGGAAGTCGCCCCTCCTCAATCCGACAGCGACTAGGAGGGGGGAATTACACCGGATTTACCGGACCCCCCTCCCCGCGCGCGTGCACCGACGCAAGTCAGAGGGAGGGAGGTGGCGCCGGGAGGGCGGATTCCCAAAACCTCCACGGAGGGGGGGGGATCCTCCCTCTCGCCGCCGGTCAGTGCCGAACAGGTCGGCGGAGGGGGTGGGCCGGGGGGGGGCTTGGGCCGATTCACCCACGGGGTTTCGGCCACGGGTGCCCCTCCTTCGGTCTGTCGGGGGGTGGGGGTCCGGCTCTGGGACTTTTGGGTCTCGGACCCGGGCCTCCCGAACCGTGGGAGGGAGAGAATGGTGGCTTTATACCAAGCCCTGTCTCCCTCTCGCGGGCATTCGTCGAGAACGACGCGTCAGAGGGAGGTGGCGCCGGGGGGGGCGGATTCCCAGAACCTCCACGGAGGGGGGGGGGGTTCTCCCTCTCGCCGCCGGTCACTGCCGAACAGGTCGGTGGAGGAGGCGGGCCGGGGGGGCTTGGGCCGATTCACCTACGGGGTTTCGGCCACGGGTGCCCCCCTTCGGTCCGTCGGGGGGGTCCGGTTCTGGGACTTTTGGGTCTCGGACCCGGGCCCCCCCCCCGAGCCGCGGGAGGGAGAGAATGGTGGCTATATGCCAAGCCCTGTCTCTCTCTCGCGGGCAGGCGGTGGGGGTCGGGGCTCGGGGGGCGGGACTCCGACGGGTCTCCCCCCCGGGGGCTTGACACCCGCCTGCTTCGAGGAGTGCGCGGGAGGGGGGGCGCTTCGCGCTTCACGCGGGCGCTAACTCCTCCCCTTCTCGCCCGGGGGGCGGGTGTGCGGTCGAGGTCTACCGCTCGCCCGCTGTCGCTGTCCACATGCCGGACAGTGACAACCCCGGAGGGAGGGGTGGCGGATGAGGGTGGTGGCACTCACCCGTCACAAATTAGAGATTCTCGCTACAGCGAGAGCGTGGGGGAGCTCGTGGATGTGATCATGGCGTTTCCCAGGGCTCCCCCTACACAGCGCAGTTAGGGTCACTCATGGGTGTTTTAGCCGGTAGGAATCCGGCACTCCCCCGTCCTATCCCCGAGGGCGGGGGTCTTCCCCCTCCACACATCCGAGGGGGTCGCTGGGCCATATACCGGGTTTTGGCCCGGGAACCCAGCAGTCGAAGATTTCACCCATGTAAAAAGAAAAAAAAAAGAAAAGGTGATATCCAGCCAGTCAAGGCAAGATCGGTCGTTGATCCAGCCAGCTAAGCCAAGATCGGAAGGTGATCCAGCCAGCTAAGGCAAGATCGGTCGGTGATCCAGCCAGCCAAGGCGATTTTATAATAAATGCTCGAATTGCGCACCATTTACGGTCTGACAATGAGCTAATCGATCGTAACTGTTGGATACGGCATTCCTGATGAATTCGGGATCAATGAGTGCAGCTTCATCAATTATCCTTAGACGAAGTTCCTCTAGATTTCTTGGCTTTGTTTCATACACTCTGCTTTTAAGGTGACCCCACAAAAAGTAGTCAAGCGGTGTTAAATCAGGAGAACGAGGTGGCCACTCAATCTCTCCTCTTCTTCCAATCCATCGATTGGGAAATTCCGCGTTTAAGAAATTTCGCACATTTCTACCATAATGCGGTGCAGCACCGTCTTGCTGAAACCGTGTATGAGCAAAGATATCATCACCTACAATCCGTCTGATTGCTGGAAGTATTTCATTCCTCAGCATATCTTCATACTTTGCAGCATTCAAATTTTCATCAATGAAAAATGGACCAATCAAAGTATTATTCAATACACCCGCCCAGACGTACAACTTTTGAGGGTATTGTGTTCGAGCTTCAAGCATCCATTGAGGATTGCTGTCAGACCAGTATCTGCAGTTATGTCTATTGACGGGACCATTCAATTCAAATGTTGCTTCATCCGAGAAAACTACATTGAAAAGAAAGTTAGGGTCATCGTCAATTATTCTCATCATGAGCTCACAAAATTCCATACGACGATCAAAATCATCTTCGTTCAACTCTTGTACCAGATGAATTTTGTACGGATGAAACTTGATTTTTTTCAAAATTCTTTGCACAGCCATGTGACTAATGTCATGTTGCTGACTTACTTTGCGAGTGCTGCGATGGACATTTTCAACAAACGATTGTGCAACATCCAGTTGTTTTTCTTCACTATTCGCTGATACTGGTCGTCCTGGAATTTGGCGATTTTTCACGCTACCGGTTTCATGAAAGCGTCTGATCGTTCGCTCTACAGTGGATTTCGAAATGGCTGTGTTTTCATCGCGAAAAGTTTCGTTAAAAACCTGTCTAACTTCATTGTAAGATCTTTGACGATCACCCCATCCCCGCATCATGAGAAGAGATATTCTCTCTCGTTCTGGAAGATAAGCCATCGTATAGGTGAAAAAGAACGATTGCGTCGGCGGTTTATCTTCGGATCTTTTGGTCCGTTGTTGATCTTTTTCGCGGGCAATTACGAAGCTGTGTTTCGCTGCTTGACCCCGGATAAATCTTTACCGGAGTAGCAGTCTTCGAAGAAGGTAAAGACAAGAGCGACTCGCTACCGTTTTCATCTTTCACACAGCTTCGTAATTGCCCGCGAAAAAGATCAACAACGGACCGAAAGATCCGAAGATAAACACCGCCGACGCAATCGTTCTTTTTCACCTATACGATGGGTTATCTTTCAGAACGAGAGAGAATATCTCTTCTCATGATGCGGGGATGGGATGATCGTCAAAGATTTTACAATGTAGTTAGACAGGTTTTTAACGAAACTTTTCGCGATGAAAACAGCCATTTCGAAATCCACTGTAGAGCGAACGATCAGACGCTTTCATGAAACCGGTAGCGTGAAAAATCGCCAAATTCCAGGACGACCAGTATCAGCGACTAGTGAAGAAAAACAACTGGATGTTGCACAATCGTTTGTTGAAAATGTCCATCGTAGCACTCGCAAAGTAAGTCAGCAACATGACATTAGTCACATGGCTGTGCAAAGAATTTTGAAAAAAATCAAGTTTCATCCGTACAAAATTCATCTGGTACAAGAGTTGAACGAAGATGATTTTGATCGTCGTATGGAATTTTGTGAGCTCATGATGAGAATAATTGACGATGACCCTAACTTTCTTTTCAATGTAGTTTTCTCGGATGAAGCAACATTTGAATTGAATGGTCCCGTCAATAGACATAACTGCGGATACTGGTCTGACAGCAATCCTCACTGGATGCTTGAAGCTCGAACACAATACCCTCAAAAGTTGAACGTCTGGGCGGGTGTATTGAATAATACTTTGATTGGTCCATTTTTCATTGATGAAAATTTGAATGCTGCAAAGTATGAAGATATGCTAAGGAATGAAATACTTCCAACAATCAGACGGATTGTAGGTGATGATATCTTTGCTCATACATGGTTTCAGCAAGACGGTGCTGCACCGCATTATAGTAGAAATGTGCGAAATTTCTTAAACGCGGAATTTCCCAATCGATGGATTGGAAGAAGAGGAGAGATTGAGTGGCCACCTCGTTCTCCTGATTTAACACCGCTTGACTACTTTTTGTGGGGTCACCTTAAAAGCAGAGTGTATGCAACAAAGCCAAGAAATCTAGAAGAACTTCGTCTAAGGATAATTGATGAAGCTGCACTCATTGATCCCGAATTCATCAGGAATGCCGTATCCAACTTTTACGATCGATTAGCTCATTGTCAGACCGTAAATGGTGCGCAATTCGAGCATTTATTATAAAATCGCCTTGGCTGGCTGGATCACCGACCGATCTTGCCTTGGCTGGCTGGATCACCTTCCGATCTTGCCTTAGCTGGCTGGATCACCTTCCGACCTTGGCTTAGCTGGCTGGATCACCGACCGATCTTGCTTTGACTGGCTGGATCACCTTCCGATCTTGCCTTAGCTGGTTGGATCACCGACCGATCTTGCCTTAGCTGGCTGGATCACCTTCCAATCTTGCCTTAGCTGGCTGGATCACCTTCCGATCTTGGCTTAGCTGGCTGAATCACCGACCGATCTTGCCTTGACTGGCTGGATCACCTTCCGATCTTGCCTTAGCTGGTTGGATCACCGACCGATCTTGCCTTAGCTGGCTGGATCACCGACCGATCTTGCCTTAGCTGGCTGAATCACCGACCGATCTTGCCTTAGCTGGCTGGGTCACCGACCGCTGTTTGGAGTCCCTAAACCTCGAAATAACGCTATCGCCCGGCGATACTTAAATTTTAGCGGCGCATATCTCGAATAGTTCTTGGCCAAATGGACTTTACTTATACTGTTTTGTAAAGTTCTCGACGTCGGCTACAAGAATTTACAATAAAAAGTAGGGGTACCCATTTAAAAAACTCAATGTAACTCTGATGTGACTTTCCAAAGATCTTTCAAGGTCAAACCAATATCACCTCATGATGGGTAACTTGGTATCCTACAACTTTTGTATAAAACATTTCTTCCGAAAACATCAACTTTCCGAGATAATCCAGGGTCCCGACCTTTTTGTTACACCCTATAATAAAAAATATATATTGAAAATGTAATAAAAATATTATATACAATTTCAAGATGTAAAATTTATTAAATAGAAATGTAGTTCTTTTTTTAAAACGTTTCACCTTTTATTAAACCGCTCAAACACAATTATTTTAACAGACGTTTTAAACACATTTATTATAGATTTTAAAATATTTCCCGTGGTTTCCTAGGTAAATGACCATTATTTCCTTCTTATTTCAACTTTAAATAAGATGGAAAAAAATGTTTCACAGGTTTCCCATCGGGGCACAAAACGGCCACTTTTACACTCTCTCCTTTACATTTATATTATATTGGGTATTTAAACATATAACTTTATAGAGAATTGAATCTGTATCACTATGATAATTATATTTGTAATGATTATATTTCTGCATTTACATATACGTATGTACCGTCTCACATAATATATATTTTGGAATATGGTAACAGAATTCTTCAATATACATGAGATCTTAATCGAGAAAGAGTAAAGTACAATTCTTAATTATTTACAGGCAATAAATTATATGAAAAACGTCGAAATGTAATTATATTATTTCAGATATTCAGATACCATACTCAAGGCATGGACATAGTTTACACATACATATATATATATATATATATGTGTGTGTGTGTGTGTGTGTGTGTGTGTGTGTGTGTGTGTGTGTGCGCGTGCGTGCGTGCGTGTGTGTGTGTGTGTGTGTGTGTAAGTTTCTTAATATAAATTTTACAAATACTTTTATTTTAGCGATACATATTCATTCCTCTACAAAGTGTAAGAAACGCGTCTATTCACACAAGCACACGTCCCCGTAGCGCACCTCGTGCGTTATCGGGAAATAAACGTTTCTTTTTCTCGTTAGCACACGTCCCTTTAGCGCACCTCGTGCGCTATCGGGAAATAAACGCGTGTTTTCTCTTTAGCACACGTCCCATTAGCGCACCTCGTGCGCTATCGGGAAATAAACGTTTCTTTTTCTCGTTAGCACACGTCCCTTTAGCGCACCTCGTGCGCTATCGGGAAATAAACGCGTGTTTTCTCTTTAGCACACGTCCCATTAGCGCACCTCGTGCGCTATCGGGAAATGAACGTTTCTTTTTCTCGTTAGCACACGTCCCTTTAGCGCACCTCGTGCGCTATCGGGAAAGAAACGCGTCTTTTCTCTTTAGCACACGTCCCTTTAGCGCACCTCGTGCGCTATCGGGAAAGAAACGTGCGTGCGCTATCGGGAAATAAACGTGTCATTTCTCTTTAGCACACGTCCCATTAGCGCACCTCGTGCGCTATCGGGAAGAAACGCATCTTTTCTTTTTAGCACACGTCCCTTTAGCGCACCTCGTGCACTATCGGGAAAAAAACGTGCGTGCGCTATCGGGATAATGCTTCCAACATTTCGTGCGCTATCGAGACTATGTTTCATTTTCTTGTGTGCTATCAGGCAAATGTGCATATTAGTTGGTGCGCTATCGGGATAGCGCGCCATTTATTTGGTGTGCTATCGGGACGTGTGCTAAGGGGATGTGGGCTATCGGGCAAATGTGCATATTAGTTGGTGCGCTATCGGGATAGTGCGCCATTTATTTGGTGTGCTATCGGGGTGTGCTATCGGGACGTGTGCTAAAGCGATGTGGGCTATCGGGAATTATTTTAATTTCGACGTGTGCTATCGGGCTGTGCGCTATCGCACCGTGCGCTAACGGGACCCTCCCGTATAGAGACATCGACAACCATCATAGGTTGCCCTTGAATATTAGATATCATATAAGCGGCATGTACGTCGCGCGCCTGTGCGCGACCTTCACTGCGAGCGTGCCCTGCGAGGCAGCGAACACCTAGAATAATATGGTAAATTGGTTCAAGGTCATTCGATTGTGCGAAGACAAGCTGAAATATTATCGTGAATATTATATTTGCAAGATTCTGAAGCTTGTAGAGACATGTAGTATCTGTTCTGGAATGTGACAAACAAGGGTCACAAAAAGTTGTTTTCGCCAAATCGAGCGGCCGAACTCTAGGACCACTGTTGATATGCGTGATCAGTGCGAGGTACCACACAGGTGGGGATAGCACTGGATTGCGAAGTCGGAGTAAACATAGGGGAGTTCCTCGACGGTCGTGAAACAGAGCGGACGTGTGTCAACCGACTCTACCGTAGAATCGAGGTTTATCCCGCGTACCGTACGCATAATCCGGAGTAATTATTTGTGACGGATAGCGAATCGTGATTACGCATTAGAGGAGTACTCCGTGAGACTTGAAAGAGATTGGACGTATCGAGACTTAGTCTCTGCGAACATAGTATAACGTGATATACTGAGAGAGACTTGAAATAGTGCGGGCGTTCCGTGAATAGTCTCAGCGAGAATCGGAGATCATCCCGCGAACCGAGCGCGTAATCCGGAGTAATAATTACATGTCAGCGACAGCATTTCGTAGTTGCGCGAAAGTGGAGTGCTCCGCGAGACTTGATTAGTTTCAGCGACGATCGGAGTTCATCCCGTGTACCGAGTGCGTGATCCGGCATTAGTATACGCGAATTAATTCGTGATACGGGTAAACGACGCGATAGTGATTCGATAACGAGGAGTGCCCGAGAGACTTTATAACGTACGGACATATACCGACGAGCAGTCTCAGCGAGATCGAGGCGTATCCCGCGAACCGAGCGCGTTATCCAACACCGTTGTACGCCGTGTAATCTACATACAGGCGCATTAGCTGAAACGCGTAGAATTAATTCCGCGAGAAACAGCATAACGATTCAAGGTCAAGCAGATAAGCAGCGCGAATTGGCGATAGACCGACGCGAGTGCGAATAGTATTGATCAGAGCGATAATCATCGTAATTTCGCGAATAGCGAAAACAGTCGTAACGCAAATCTTAGTGCGTACGCGAATAATTGATAAGTCGTAGCGACACGAGGCATACCGAGCGACTATTGTAACACCACGACGATACCATTCCGTGTGTAATAGTGATTATTCTGAAACAATAAATTCAGTGAAAATATTAAAAGCAGAGCACAGTGAGTGTTTCTAGTGAAGCTAATTTTCCCTAACCTACTTACCTATATCCCTACATATCGTCCGGCGAGAATCTGAGAAAGGCATGTCCAGCGACGGTCCAGCAGTCCAGCGGCGATCCCTGGCAAGGCGTTGACGAATCCAGTGGGCAGCGAGTTCCATCCGGCATCCGACGTAGAGGAATCTGAAACAGAGAAAAGGGGAAATTAGGAGCGACCTTCATAAAGGTTTGTCTTATTTCACATAACCTTCTCAGTTGGTTTAGGTGAAACTGAGTGGCGACAATCATAAATAACCGTGTCTGCGTGAGTGAGTCGTGCGCGAACCCTCTCAAGGTCATTCAAGGTCAAATACAATAAATTTTATTTTCGTTCGGAAATCCATTCTAGACCTCTGTCCGGTCACAACTTTGCAACCGACGGCTGCATCGGCATCTCCCGAGCGCATGAGTGACAACACCACCAGCCAACCGTGCCAGATGGACGAGCGAGAGACGCCCAGGATCATCGACCAGCGTCAGCTGACAGGATTGGCGAGAGTCAGCATTGAGCGGATGACCGCACCGGAGCGTGCTACCGGTGCGGCGTTGTCGGACACGAGGCCCGGGAGTGCGAGGCGCCCGTGAGGTGCGCCGTTTGCGCCGACGCGGGCCGCCCGGACCGGCACAGGATGGGCAGCAAGGCCTGCCCTGGTGCTGGCGGGAGGAAGGGTTGCGCACCAAAAGCGGCGCCCCCTCCTTCTACGAAGGACGGGAAGGCCCGACCCTTGGCGGAGCCTTCGGCGAACGGCGGCCGGAAGGGGAAGGGGGATCGGGCGTCGTCGTCGTCGAATACCGCCGCCTCTTCCTCCGTCAAACCGGCGGTGAAGAGTGTGGAGGCTCTCACCGGCCGCAAGGTGGTGGTGGTCGCATCCCCCTCGGCAAAGCTCACCGAGCTCGTGGTGAACACGGCCCTCCCTAGGGAGGAGACCGAGAATATGGAGGTGGAGGCGGAGGATCCTAAACCGGGATACTTGTAATGCCCCTCCGCCTCCTCCAAAGTAATCTCAACCACGCCCGCGCCGCCCAGGACCTGTTCCTGCATACGATGGCGGAGCGCGGGTGTGGTTTGGGAGTGGCGGCGGAGCCGTACGCGGTTCCGGCAGACCACCCCTGCTGGGCCGCGGACAACAGGGGCTCCGTCGCCATCACATGGAGGAGCTTGCCCGAGTCCCCCCCCTGCTCACGCACCGAGAGCGGGGTGGGGTTCGTGGCGGTGAGGTGGGGGCTCATCTCCGTCGTGGGCGTATACGCCCCTCCGAGGTGGAGTCTCGCCGAGTTTGAGGGGGTGCTGCACGACCTAGATGCGTGCGTGCGCAGGCACCTCCTCGCGACGGCGGGACGGGTTATTGTGGCGGGGGATTTCAACGCGAAGAATCCCCTGTTGGGTTCCCCCGTCACGAACCTAAGAGGGCGCGCCTTGGAGGGGTGGGCGTCGGGCTTGGGCCTGTGTTTGGTCAACACAGGCCGCGACAGCACGTGTGTGCGCCGGCAGGGGATGTCCATAGTGGATCTCACGTGGGCGTCCCCCCCTGCCGCGTGCATGATACGACACTGGGGGGTGATGGTCCACAGGGAGACCCTGTCGGACCATTGGCATATCGAGATGGTGACCGATGCTGCCCCCCGGGACGTGCTGGCCCGGCGCCGTGCCAATGAATCGTCCCAACGGAGATGGGCGATTAAAAAGATGGAGCCCGACCGATTACGGGCGGCGGTCATCGCCCTCACGTGGGGCGATGACGAGGAGAATGCGCACGCCAACGAGGGGGAGGCCTTCGACATAGACGCGGAGGTCGAGCGTCTGCAGGGCGTCATGTCGCAAGCTTGCGACGTGGCGATGCCCCGCATCAAAAGGCCTTCCCCCAGGCGTGCGGCGTATTGGTGGACGGAGGACATCGCCGAGCTTCGGCGGGCCTCCGTCCACGCAAACCGAGAGTGGCTCCGCGCCAGAGCGGGCCACGGCGACCGCGATGAGCGGGAGACTGGGGAGGCCTGGCGTGCTGCCCGTCAGGCTCTCTCCAGAGCGATCAGGGCGGCCAAGAGCAAGGCTTGGGACGAGCTGGTCTCCACGCTTGATGAGGATCCGTGGGGGCGTCCATATAAGTTGGTACTCAACAAGTTGAGACCATGGACGCTCCCGCTCACGGAGACCTTGGACCCCCCATTTGTCGGCAGGGTGGTGGACACCTTATTCCCTGCCGACCAGGGTGGTGCCGTCCTCTTCCCCGAGGCAGACGTTCCGGGGTGGAGTGACGAGCTGGGGGTGTCTGAGGAACAGCTGGGGAGAGCTCTCCGCAGGGTTAGGAGAGGCAAGGCTCCTGGCCCTGACGGGGTCCCGGGCCGTGCGTGGGTCTTGGCCGCGGGGGGACTGACCGGTTGGCTGATTCGCATTTTTAGCGAATGCCTGAGGGCCGGTCGGTTTCCCACGCGTTGGAAGGAGGCCAGTCTGGTCCTCCTGCCGAAGGTGGGTAAGCCCGCGGACACCCCGTCCGCGTACAGGCCGATTTGCCTGCTCGACGAGGTCGGCAAAATCTTCGAGAGGATTATCGCCGAGCGCCTCGTCGAACACCTGTCCCGGTGTGAGGGTGGTGGCCTCTCCGACGATCAATTCGGATTCCGTGCGGGAAGATCGACGGTCGACGCGATCCTCCGCGTCGTATCCCGCACGGAAGCAGTCACGAACGAGGGGGGGGGTAGCGTTGGGCATGTCTTTCGACGTGTCCAACGCGTTTAATTCCCTCCCCTGGGCTGCGATCGGAGAGGCGCTAACGAGGTTCGGCGTTCCCGCTTATTTAATAGCGGTGATCGCCGACTACTTCCGGGACAGGGGCCTGACATATATCGACCAGGACGGGGTGTCGGGGATCAGGTCGATCGAGCGGGGTGTCCCGCAGGGGTCCGTTCTTGGGCCCCTGTTGTGGAACATCGGCTACGACCTGGTCCTACGGGCTACTCTCCCCGCCATGTGCTGGTTGTCTGCGTACGCGGACGATGTGTACCTGGGCATCGGCGGGGGGACGTGCGATCTGTCCTCCTCGTCAGAGGAGGAGGAGGACGGGGCACAGGCATAGCAGGAGGTGGCCAGACTGGCCAATGTGGCGGCAGCCACGGTGGTGCGGAAGATTAGAGAGTTGGGCCTCAAGGTGGCCCCGCAGAAAACCCAGGTAACATGGTTTTTTAACCGTGCTCTGCGGGGCCCGCCGCCAGCGGTGAGGCCCAATATCTATGTTGAGGGAGTCCGCGTCCCGGCCGCCCCCCAACTGAAATACTTGGGGGTGTGGCTGCATGAGTCCGGCAGTTTCGGCGAGCACATTGCCCGCACGGTGCCAAAGGCAAAGAGCATGGCCAATGCTCTGGCCAGGTTACTGCCCAATTTGGGCGGCGCCGGCGGGCGTGTGCGTCGTTTGTACGCGTCGGTCGTCCACTCCGTACTCCTGTACGGAGCGTCTGTCTGGGCCGAGGAGGTTTGCAGAAACGACGGCCTGGGCAGGCAGTTGAAGGCCGCCCAACGCATTATCGCGAATAGGGCGGCCAGGACGTACCGAACGGTGTCCCATGTGGGGGCGACGGTCCTCGCCGGCATCCCCCCGATCGATCTCCTCGCAAGGTCCCAGGCCGGGACCTACAGGAGAATTAAAGAGATCGAAGCGGGGGGGGGGCACAGTCGTGCCTAGGGCGAGGGCCTTACTGAGGCGCCGGGCCAATGAGACCCTCCTCCGTGAGTGGAGTACTCTGCTCACGGATCCCCGTCTTTCGGGGAGGAGGGTCCGAGAGGCTATCCAGCCATTCCTGCGGGAATGGCTGGAACTCAGAAGGGGACGCGGACTAACGTTCTATGCGGCGCAGGTTTTCTCGGGACTCGGTTGTTTTGGGGAACCTGTGCCGCATTGGAAAGGAGGGCACCACAGGCTGCCACCACTGCCCGGAGGAGGCAGACACGGCGCAGCATACGCTGGAGTACTGTCCAGCATGGGAGGAGCTGCGCCGTGTCCTCCGGGCGGAAATAGGAGGGGACCTTTCCCTGCCGGCCATCGCAGAAGCGGTGGTCGGACCACAGGGAGAGGCGAAATGGACGGCTTTCGTCTCCTTCTGCGGCAATGTAATGTCGCGGAAGGAGGCGGCCGAAAGGATCAGGAGGGGGGAAGTGGACCCCCCTCCTGACAGTGAGGACGGCGACGACGAGTGGCTGCCGCCGCCGCGACAGCGGCGGCGGCGCGATCCGCGTCGCCGCCCTACACGAGCGGATGCCCCCCGTGCCACGGCCCGGAATAGGGCGGGGAGCGCGGCGGGCTCAAGGATGTCGTCGCCGCCGCTGACGCGGCGGCGCGCGTTGCGCCGTCGCCCGGGCGGCGGCGGCGGTAGCAGCAGTAGCAGCGACGACGGGCCGCGGTTGCCGCCTAAGCGGCGCTGCGGCCCTCGTGTCCTGTCCTCCTCAGACGAGGAGGACAGATGACGTTAGGGAGGGGGCGGTTGTTAACCGGCGGGGGTTCGCCTCGGTTGCCGCGGGCCTTACCATTCGTTGGAGGCCCGCTCCCCCCGTTACTAACGGGGGAGCGCCGAGGTGGCTGCGGGCCTATTCACTTAGGCCCGCCCCCCCCCCGCCTGGCGATATTCATCCGCTCCCCCTCCCTGTTGTCAGCCCCCGCCTCCCCAAAACAAGGGGGGGGGGCGCGGCTCGGATACGAGTTGGGAAAGTTCTTCTCCCCACTTGGGAGGGGGAACGGCTGGGGGTGCGGGCGCGCGAGCGGGGCTACCGCGCGCCCGCAACCAAAAACCCCCAGCGTGACGGGTGGCGGGCCGGGGCGGGGATCCCCCCGACCCGTCACAATTGAAGCAATAGCCTTGCTAGGCTAGGGGGGGACTAGTTCCCCCCCAGGATAGGTGCCCACTATGGGCGCGGCGCGGAGGGAGTCCCAGACGAATCATGGCGTTTCCTGGGGCTCCCTCAAATTAAACGCGCCGAGAAGGATCCCCGCGGGGTTTTAGCCGGTATGAATCCGGCACTACCCTCGCCCTCCCCCAAGGGCGGGAGCGTCTTCCCCCTCTTGTCATCGAGGGGGGCTACTGGGCAAACCGGGCTTCGGCTCGGAATCCCAGTAGTTGAAGATTTCCCCGCGTCGAAAAAAAAAAAAAAGCGTTGGACGGATGTCAAGGTCATCCATCGACAGCGCACCCAGGGTCAACCAGGAGGCGACCAGCGGGAAGGCAACACCGAACCCCGTCCCCCCTGATCAATCCCAATTAGTGCGTGAGGTGATAAATCCTCAAGGTCAACCGGCGGGTATGACCGAGTAGAAGTGCGAAAGCATATCTGTGAGTGTGCATGCGTGTATGTAAGCGCAGCGAGCGCAATGGGTATGAGTGTGTGTGCGAAAGAGAGAGAAAGAGTGACAAAAACGTAAACCCTCAGCCCCGCGCGGACTTAACAAGAATAGATAGATATATGTAGACATATAAGAGTTCATTAAATAAGAATAAAACGAATACTGTGTTTTATAACAATTAGCGCTCACATACACACATACATGTAATTTCTTCCTTTCTTGCTTCCCCTATAAGAATGATCGGGTGTCAAGTCATTTAGGGCGGCTAAATGACAATTGACAGGAATGAGTACGACTTCGTACGCAAGTACATATCGCGAACGACGCACGCGAGATAGGACAAAACTCGCGGGCAAGTAGTATAGATTCGACCTCTTCAAGGTCAAATAGTCAACGAGTTGACTTACGCATTAAATGATATCGCGATCGCGACTCTGAGCAATTATACATACCAAGGTCACTCATGACCCGCGTTTGAGTCAATCACTCAGTTCGCATTACCGTGGACATGTGAGATCGCGAGATTACATTTGCAAGCATATTCGAAGGTCGTTTCGCGATGAGACTGACTCAAGGACATTGTAAGAACATATCCACGCGACAGGGATATGGTAGCTACGTTGAATGGTTAAAGTAACGCAAACCCCACCCCTGGGGGGAGGGGGGAGGTACCCTATATTATAGCGCTTGACAAGGGAAGTTCAGTGGTGGTACTCTCCCTTGTTAACTCTCACCCGTTAGACCCCCAAGGGGGAAAATGTAAAATAATCTAAAAAAAATATATAAATATATGCACATTTAATCACTTTTTAACCCTCTACGGGTAGTAATTAAAAGTATATGCGGGGGGGGGGCTTCGCCACCCTTTTATTCTGCACCCTGACCCCTTGTGTATATGCGGGGGGCTCCACTTAAAAAAAAACTGACCTAACTCAACCCTATTGTTGTGTGGGTGGAGTAGTGCGTGCGTGGATGCAGTAGGTTCCGCCCCCCTGCGGGGCGGCTTGCATTGGCGTGCGTACGCAAGGTAGGACCCGTACGCAAGGTAGGACGTTCCATTCACCCGACATGTAAGATCTGTATATCTATTAAATCTTCACCTTACTAAATAGATGAGTCTACCATATACTAAAAATATTGATACTGAAAAGATTAGCGAGGCCCCGTACGCAAGGTAGGACGTTCAATTCACCCGACATGTAAGATCTGTATATCTATTAAATCTTCGCCTTACTAAATAGATGAGTCTACAATATACTAAAAATATTTATACTAAAAAGATTAGCGAGGCCCCGTACGCAAGGTAGGACGTTCCATTCACTTGACGTGTAGAATTTATATATCTCTCAAATCTTCGACTTACTAAATAGACGAGTCTACAATATACTAAAAATAGATACAGAAAAGATTAGCAAGACCCCTACGCAAGGTAGGGCGTTGCCCCTCTCTCCACAACCACTCTTCCTGCCAGCGCCTGTTTCACATTTTTTTCTACCAGATTAAGTCTTGTTTTCGTAATAGATGTTGCTTTTGCAATAGAAAAGTGATTTATCAAAGTCGGGGGGACTCCGCCCCCCCCCCGAACCCCCCTGGCCGGGGCTTCGCCCCCTGGACCCCCCTTGGGAACTTCACCTGGATCTCGCTTTACAACTTAGCATGTAGTACGTGTAAGCGAAACTCCCAATGGGGGGTCCAGAAGGGCTAAGCCCCCCGAAAGGGAGTCCAGGAAGGTTCGGGGGGGCCTCGCTTTACAACTTACAAAGTACATACGTGGATAGCGGGCGGATTCCACACGGTTTGGAGGAGGGCGGGAGGGGTGGGCAAAGGCCTCCCCCCACATATACTTTTAATCACTACCCGTAGAGGGTTAAAAAATGATTAAATGTGCAAATATTTATTTTATAAATTATTTTACATTTTCCTCCTTGGGGATCTAACGGGTGAGTTAACAAGGGAGAGTACCACCACTGAACTTCTCTTGTCAAGCGCTACAATATAGGGTACCTCCTCTCCCTCCCCCAAGGGGGGGGGGGTTTGCGTAACCCCAACTTAGCCTTTCGCTCGGAAGTTGTGGATCCGTCAGGTACTCCTTCCATTTTACGATCGTAGACCGCGCGCTCTGGAGCCTCAGCTCCCTCTTCGCCCTCGGTGGGACCACCCCCAGATCTGCCCTGATCGCCCCTGTACGATCGTACATGCTTGCGTACGCCTCCGCGACCAGGTGCACAGGGGGGACCCCAGCGAGGACGCACGCCCCCACGTGGCTGACAGTCCTGTAAGCTCTGGCGGCCCTTATTACGATTGTTTGTTGGGCCGCCGCCATCCTCTTTCTGAGGCGGGGAGTATTCCCCACCTTTTGCCACCAAATCGGCGCTGCATAAAGCAGCACCGATTGGACTGCCGCCACGTAGAGGCGCCTCACGCGCCCGCTGGCCCCACCGATGTTGGGCAGTAGCCGGGCCAGGGCGTTTGCTGCCCCGACCGCCTTCTCGGCCACGCGGGCGACGTGCTCGCCGAAGCTCCTTTGGCCGTCCAACCACACTCCCAGGTACTTCTGATGAGGAGTGGCCGGGACGTCGACTCCCTCGACGCGGAGGCTGAGCCCCTCCGGAGGAGGTATATGGCCCCGCTTCTTGTTATAGAAAACGGTGATTTCCGTCTTCTGTGGGGCCACCTCCAAGCCCAGCCTCCTTATCGAGCGCACCACACACGCAGCTGCCACCGTCGCCAATCTGGTAAGCTCCTCCCACCCCACCCCGCTGACTCCCAGGTATACGTCATCGGCATATCCCGAGAGCCAGCATCGTAAGGGGAGGGGTGTTCAGAGGACCAGGTCATAACCTATATTCCAAAGTAGGGGCCCCAGGACTGACCCCTGGGGCACCCCACAGCCCATCAGCCTGGTCCTCAGAACTCCGTCTCGGTCCGTGTAAACAATTTCCCTCTCCCGGAAATAGTCTCGGACGACCTCCACGAGGTATGGGGGAACCCCGAACCTCAATAGGGCCTCCCCCAATACCGGCCAGGGGAGGGAGTTAAAGGCGTTTCTGACGTCAAATAAAACGCCCATCACTACCCTCCCCTCCTCGATCTCGGCCTCCGTGCGGGCAAGGACGCACTTAATCGCGTCTACCTGCCCGCGTCGATCTGCCCGCACGAAAGCCGAATTGGTCGCCCGAGAGACCACCGTCCCTCCTCCGGGGCTGCGTTCGAAAACGTCCCCTGCCAAGAGCGAGTGAGGTGGCCCGGGGAAGTGAGTGGTGGGAGTTAGGGGACTGTTGGTTTTCGCGCGGAAGTTTTTGAACGACTATTCTCCCCTAACCTATCCGAGTTTCCACGTGTCTTGCGTTTTGCGCTATTTTATATCTGTTCGCATCGCGCAATTTGCGAATATTGTATTCACAGTTATTACTATTTGCAATAAAATAAATTAAAATGGTAAGTACATATTATTATGAACAATGAATTTTGTTATTTCTATTATACATATATAAGCATAAAGTATCTTCGTCCATCAATTGCTATTCGCGCATTATTCTGCAAAATATGTCAAAAATATGCCGTCTAACCTCACGTACATTACAGAGCTTGAGCATAAAGATTAATTGTCGGAACTTTTTCCGACAAAGTCGTAAATGTCATTAAGTCGGTGTCGGAAGTCAAAACACAAGGATTGACGTTAGCGCATATGCCGCACTCATCGCGTCGGATCATGCGATAAATGCGGTATACGCTAATGTCAATCTTTGTGTGTTGATTTCCGACACCGACTTACGTTTACGACTCAGAAGAAGTTACAACAATCTTTATGTTTAGGCTCATAGTATGCTTATCTTTGCATACAATTTAATATTTTATTAACGTAGCTTTTGAATTGTTTTTGCAGGAAACAGTATGGTCAAAGTGTTAAATATCAAGCAAGTTTGGCAGTATTTTGGTGTGGAGCTTGAAGAATCAGTTTGTGAGAATGATACTGGTTTCAGCCCAGATGTAGTTTTATCCCAGACCCCAACAATCCCAACATGCGATAAAAAGAAAAATAGTACATTTTGGAAAGATGAAAATGCTGTAAAGACACTTATTTATCAGTGGAAGCAGCATCAATCTCTAGTTTAAAATACTTTCATTAGAAATGATGTTGTACGGACAAAAATAAGTAAGGAATTGAAGAACGCCAACAGTGCGTGGCAATATACTGCTAAGAACTGTGAGAATAAATTGAAGGATATAAGTAAAGTATAAAAGCGTACAAAGGATTATAACAACCAGACGGGAGTGGCACCAAAAACCTGCAAATATTTTCAAGAATTACAGAAAGTGCTGGGAGAAAAACCTTGCCTAGAACCCGTTGCCTTAGCTTCAAGTCTGATGAAGAGACCTCATCCAGCAACTTCAAGCAGTGCATCTAATACTGACAACACAATTAGTGACATCGATGATACAGAAGATAGTGATATCATTCGATGTACTTGAAAACAGCAAAGAGTATCTCAGAAATACATTAGACGTAAGCAAATACCATATAATTATCGGTTTATATATACATGTGTTTTAACGTATATACAGGGTGTCCCAAAATTCGCGACTCAAAATATTATAGCAAGAAAGTTCTCAAAAAATTAAGGAAAAAAGTTATTTGTAAATTTTTATTTCAAACAGTAGTTTTTGAGATATAAGAGTTTAAAGCTAGCCAATTACAGACTAAGTTTAGACGGACATCTGTCCATGAGTCGCGCGTGCGGTAGGATTAGTGAGCGCGCACTTCAGCATGCATATTGACATGACGGGCGCGGTGGACAAAAGATTGTGTGTGTTCTCCATACGTTACCGCGCGCGATTTCATGATATTGATTTAAAATTAATGATGTAAATAAGCGTTACAAATAAGAAATCTTTAAATTATTAAAATTTTATTGCTAATATTATAGATTACAAAGAAACATTGGGATTAGGTACTACAATTCATATTAACACAATAACATTAATATTAAAAAAATATTAAGTGAATAAGATTTATAATTAATTATAAGTCGTGATCGCATACGCGCGCGAGCAATAATTTTTTTATAAGTGTTGAGAGAAATAATTTCATGTAAGTTACTTTTTTGCTATAATTAGTCTGATCGAACTTAGCGGTTTGGCGTAAAGCTCGGTACTAATAACACCGTATAACACGATTTTTGTACCAATGAACTTAATGACTATGTGAGTCGTGTTTCTTGTGCTTAAAGATGGCGAAAAATCACCGGACTTTTGTAAAAAGATTGCTTTTGTGACCAGGGCTTCGTACTTTTGAAATTTCAATATTTTTTTCCAGGATTGGAGATAAATTTGACTCTGGGTGTGCTTTGATTAACAGGTAAAAATATTGTTGACTTTGGAGGGTTGCCTAGACTTCTCATGAACTGAGAAATCTGTAGTTAGATGTGCTAAATAGAAAAAATATTTTTTGTGGCCACATTAAAAAAAAAACGGTTTTTATTTAATTGTTTATAAAAAATCTTTTTTTATTCGACGTACCTACCACACATTTATCAGTTCAGGGGAGGTCTAGGCAACCCCCCAAAAGCAAAAAATATTTTTACCTGTTAATCAAAGCACACCCAGAGTTAAATTTATCTTCAATCCTGGAAAAATGCAATATTTTTTCCAAGATTGAAGATAAAATTGACATGGTGTTATTAGTACCGAGCTTTCCGCCAAACCACTAGGTTCGATCAGACCAATTATAGCAAAGAAGTAACTTGCATAAAATTATTTCTCTCAACACTTATAAAAAAATTATTACTCGCGCGCGTATGCGATCACGACTTATAATTAATTATAAGTCTTATTCACTTAATATTTCCTTAATATTAATGTTATTGTGCTAATATGAATTGTAGTAATTCCAATGTTTCTTTGTAATCTACAATATTAGCGATAAAATTTTAATAATTTAAAGATTTCTTATTTGTAACGCTTATTTACATCATTAATTTGAAATCAATATCATGAAATTGCGCGCGGTAACGTATGGAGAACATACACAATCTTTTGTCCACCGCGCTCGTCATGTCAGTATGCATGCTGAAGTGCGCGCTCACTAATCCTACCGCACACGCGACTCATGGACAGATGTCCGTCTAAACCTAGTCTGTAATTGGCTAGCTTTAAACTTTTATATCTCAAAAACTACTGTTTGAAATAAAAATTTACAAATAACTTTTTTACTTAATTTTTTGGGAACTTTCTTGCTATAATATTTTGAGTCGCGAGTTTTGGGACACCCTGTATACTATTTTTTTTTTATTATTACCAGCTTCGTGACATTGTCATTAAATATACGTATGAAGCTCCAGAAAAGACGAGAGAAGAAGAGAGTTGTCCAGGTGCACCGTATATGAACTGTTTTACAAAGCTCATAGTTCCAATATATATTATTAATAAATCCGCAAAGTTGTAGCAATTGCTTGAACTGTCCTTGGAAATTTTGACTGTAACGGCTGCAGATATTGTGTCCTATATTGTAAAACAAAACAAGCATACAAGAGGTAAACAAGGTTCTATCATTTCTTATGCAATAATTACGTATTTCTTATATAATTTAATAATTGAACAATTAATAAATAAGTATTGTGACGTGGCCCCGTGAGCCCGTCACTGGCGCCCGTGGCGCGTACGCCACCTGCACTTTAGACACTCGCGCTATGTTTCCGTAGTTCGGATTACAGGAGGAGACGGCCGTACGGCCCAATTGGGCCGGGTGGCGCCATCCGCCGGCGCGGTGGCGCACCCGTGTAGGGACTGAAGATCGAGCCGGCGAAGGGATCCGGCACTGTTGAGTCGATTGCGAGCGAGCGAGGACGTGGGGCGAGGAACCCTTGGGCGGATTGCGAGCGAGGGCGGCGGCCCTACGAGCCCGATCTCCGTAGCGAGGAGGAAGGACGAGGACCATCGACGTGTAACGGCCAGCAGTCCCGAGGCTCAGGTAACGAGGAATAGCGGGGCGGAAAGTCGAGTACCGTTTCGCGTTTTGAGAGATGCACGCAGGACCGCCTCTCGGCCTGCGTGTAATTTACGGAATCCTTCGGGATTGTATCGTTTTGAGTGAATCCTTCGGGATTGTATCGTTCGAGTGAATCCTTCGGGATTGTATCGTTTATACGGGTCAGACGGATCCCGCCCGCTACCTCCTCGTGTAGAAGTTAACGTGGGGCCTGTTCTTTCCCCGACTCGACCCTTCTAGAACGTGTCTGCGTGAAATCGGTGTGTCGTCGTACGGTAGAGTGTGTCGCGCCTCACGATCCTTTTGCGTATTTCGGAGAAGTTCGCTAATCGACTCGACAGTCATCCGTCCGTCTAATTTATTGCGTGGGTTTTGAGTGAGCGCGGCGGGGAGTGTGGATACCCTGATTAATCATTATCGCGCCCGGTACTTAGGGGCGTCCGGATCACGCGCTCGGGGTGTGTTACTCTCCCGCGTCACGCGTGTTGTCGTATGCCGTCGTGAGGGTCTCGCGCGTGCCGCGTGGATGGTACGGTCGCGTATGTTATTCGTATCCTCTTTTCGCGTGCGGTATTCATAATATAGTCTTTTGCGTGCGGTCCTCCGTTATAATCTTTCGCGTGCGGTATTCATAATATAATCTTTTGCGTGCGGTATTCCGTTATAACCTTTTCGCGTGCGGTATTCATAATATAATCTTTTGCGTGCGGTATTCCGTTATAACCTTTTCGCGTGCGGTATTCATAATATAATCTTTTGCGTGCGGTATTCCGTTATAATCTTTTCGCGTGCGGTATTCATAATATAATTTTGCGTGCGGTACTATGTTATAATCTTCTCGCGTATGGTACTGATATTGAAATCTTTTGCGTGCGGTACTCTATTAAAATCTTTTGCGTGCGGTACTTCTATTAAAATCTTTTGCGTGCGGTACTTATATTAAATTCTTTTGCGTGCGGTATTCTATTAAAATCTGTTGCGTGCGGTACTTATATTAAATTCTTTTGCGTGCGGTATTCTATTAAAATCTTTTGCGTGCGGTACTTATATTAAATTCTTTTGCGTGCGGTATTTCTATTAAAATCTTTTGCGTGCGGTATTTCTATTAAAATCTTTTGCGTGCGGTACTCATATTAAAGTCTTTTGCGTGCGGTATCTATCTTAAAATCTTTCGCGAGCGGTACTTATATTAAACTCTTTTGCGTGCGGTACTCTATCGTAATCCTTTCGCGTGCGGTATTCATAATATAAATTTTGCGTGCGGTACTATGCTATAATCTTTTCGCGTGCGGTACTTATGTCAAAATCTTTCGCGTGCGGTACTCTAGTAAGATCTTTTGCGTGCAGTACTCTATTCTAAACTTTCACGGGTGGTACTTATAGCATACTCGTTGCGTGCGTTGCTTAGTGTTCGTATACTCTTCGCGTGCGGTACTTCTGGTCAACTCTAGTCGAGAGTACGTTATATGTTCGCGTTGACCCTTGCGTTCTATTACTTGTACAGTCGCGTCCCCGCGTATAATCATTCGGTTGCGACGAATTTCCCTGCGGCCTCGGCGATAGACGCAAGACTGGGCCAGATGCAACGAGAACTGCCACGCTCCTCGTTACGTCCCGAATTGTGGGAGGGCGAGTGAAGCGCACCGAAGGATCCTGAACCTTAAGATTATATTATCTTATGAATTTAATTATTGTTGTTTTTTTTTGTTTCAACCCCACCATAGTCAATCTCCCATAGATACGGTCGGTAGTCGAACCACACCCTTTGCCGGAGAGTGAGCAGCCGTCGCAATCGGCCCGAGCATAGTAGAGTCCGGTCTCACTTAAGAGAATTAAGTGCCACTTTTCGAATTATTTAGAGTCAATTGTGAGACATTTTGGGAGTTATCGAGAACGGTGGTGTGGCCGTTTCCACACCTGGCGCCCAACTATCGTGTTTTAGGTTAGGGATTGTTCTGGGGAGAGGAATGCTCGGTCATCCGATTAAGTTTTGCCGTACGCGATTCTACCCGGTCGCCCGGGGACGTGAATAGCGTCGCAAAAATTTGGCGCCCAAGCCAAATCGCTTCTCGGCTCTCTGAGCTAAGATCAAAGTGTAGTCAAAATTTTTTGATCAAAATTGTTTAATTGTTTATTTCTTAGTCTTTGAATGTTAATCAGAATCCATGTCGAAGCTCGGAGAGCATTTGCCGGCGCACGTCTTTTTAGTCGAAATCCGAGTGTGAATGTCCGCGAAGCGTGTGCTGGCCGAGAAGTGAAGTCCGTCGTGATATTTTGTGGTTAACTTGCGTATTTCAGTAAAAATTATATATTCGTCTAAACTCCGATGAGTAATACGCGAGTTACGTGTCTCTAAAAGTGCTGCGACCGGGAGTGTAAAGTGCCATCCGTCCTCGCCCTGCGGCCGTGCGCCAAAGTTTCGCGCGGCGTCCCGGTGCTTGCGGTGGTCGCGTGTGCGGCGGGTATATTAGCGGTGTGTCTCCCGGGTCCAATACGTCGGCCGCGTATGACCTTCGTGTCGGCACCGGGGGGTACGCTGCGGGCGTCCCTGTGGACGGTTAACGCCGCCCGCCGCCTCCGCGGTCTCCGCGCGCTCCGCGGGCGCCGGGCGCATAACTTTTAATTATTTATTGATACATTCATTAGGCCTAACCTAAAAGCATGTCAGGGGCGCGCGGAGATGAGCCGCTCGTGGTCATGCTCGCCTACCCGTTGCCGGAGAGAGTTTGCTGTCCCCGGTGCTGGGTGGGCGACAGCGGCCAGGGGAAACCGCAGGGGGGATACTGTGACCCGGCTCATCTTGCCAAACACCAAAAGAAAGTACATCCGGGGGACACCATCGGTTATAAATGCTCGATTTGCAACTACGTGGGGAAATCAGCCTACCCACTAAAAGACATAAAATCCCATCACACGAAGAAGCACGGTGTTCCCCGGGAGCCGGGTCGCAACGCGGATGGCACGCAGCGTGTCAACGGCGGGTCTACGCGAGCGCGGGGGCGGGCAACGCGAACATCCGCGACATCGCCATCGTCGCCGTCGTCCTCCGGGAGAGTGACGCGAGGCCGCGCGTGCGACTCGCGGCCACCCGGGGCAGCCTCCACGACCACCCCTGCACCACCACCAGCTGCAGCAGCAACAACACCATCGCCTGCAACAACACCGACATCCGCAGGAGAGTCCCCCGAAACATACGCGGCCGTCACAATTTCGTCGCCGGCGGCACGTATGGTCGTGGTCAAAAAGGTTGTCCGACTTTTTTTTATAATTTTTGGAACGCACTCTGTCATGTGAGAGTTGATGGTCCCTGCTCACGGCTCACGGCCATAACCTAAAGTTTTGCAGTGACATATTATCGGAGCAGATGGACAATCTATACAAGGTGTCGGAATAGTTTAAAATACCAGAAGAAGTATAAGCACGTGTATTTTGACGCAAGGAACAAAGCCAGTCATAAAGAGGAAAAAAGAGAAGAGGAATATGAGCAGAGAATGGTAAGTAAAAAAATGCATTTAAAAAAAATGTCAAAAAATGCATAATGTCAAAAAAATGCATAATTATGACATAAAATATATAATTAAAATAAATAAATACAATAGCATATAATAAATAATAACTATTGCAGTAATTGTTATGCACTTGAAGCAAAAGAAATGACATTGTATGCAGAATTATTTTAAAGAATTCTATAGTATATTATATATATTAGGCACATCATATATAGTTTCAGGAGGAGAAGCGATGAGATTAAGCAAAAATGTTATGCAAGAAATTGTTCCCTGGTATAGATGAGACAATTAGCTATGCAGAAGTTATGAAGTAAATTTGCCATTTTTATATTTCTTATTTTTGTAAAACATTAATAGGATAATCTACCTTTCTAGTAAACTAAAATTGTAGATATATCTGAGATCTTCTATTCTCTATTTCCTTTTTTTTTATTTTAATTCTTTTACATGCTGGTTCTAGGCTTGTAAAAGGAATGAACTTCTCTGTTGTGGTGTTTGATACTGCACCTACTGGGCACACATTGAGGCTACTATCGTTTCCGCAAGTGGTTGAAAAAGGATTGGGAAAACTAATACGTTTAAAAATGAAGATTAGTCCCTTTATCACACAAGTTAGAATTAATCCATGCTATTTTGTGTATTTTTCCTAAAATTAATACATATTATGTATATCAAGTGTCCTCCCCGAATTATTTAAATTGAAAGATTGTTCTTTTATAGATAAGTTCGTTGTTGGGATTAACGGATTTCAATGTAGATACATTCTCCAATAAGATGGAGGAAATGCTTGCTGTCATTCGACAAGTTAACGAACAGTTCAGAAATCCCGATCAGACAACGTTTATATGTGTTTACATAGCAGAAGTTTTGTCGATTTATGAGACAGAACGACTTCACAAGAATTAACAAAATATGGTATTGATACCGATAATATTACAGTGAACCAACTGTTATTATTGAAAGGTGGAGATAGTCCTTGTCGGCTGTGTCTTGCAAGGCATAAAATTCAAGATAAATATCTAGAGCAGGTAATTAACGTTGTATTTATGATTATGACTGAAGAGGTAAATAATTATTAGAACGTATTAAATTTTTTATTTATTACGTCAAGATGCAAATAAAATGCAAATAAAAAGAAGTAGAAGATAAAATTCTTGAAAGATAAATTAAACATGGTTTTTTTCTTTTTAAGATAATGAGGAGTTTCACGTCACACAGCTTCCGTTGCTAGAAAGGGAAGTGCGTGCTGTGTGACGTAAAACTCCTCATAAAGGTCCATTATCTTAAAAAGAAAAAAACCATGTTTAATTTATCTTTCAAGAATTTTATCTTCTACTTCTTTTTATTTGCATTTTGACGTAATAAATAAAAAATTTAATACGTTCTAATAATTATTTAGCTCTTCAGTCATAATCATAAATACAACGTTAATTACCTGCTCTAGATATTTATCTTGAATTTTATGCCTTGCAAGACACAGCCGACAAGGACTATCTCCATCTTTCAATAATAACAGTTGGTTCACTGTAATATTATCGGTATCAATACCATATTTTGTTAATTCTTGTGAAGTCGTTCTGTCTCACAAAGCGACAAAACTTCTGCTATGTAAACACATATAAACGTTGTCTGATCGGGATTTTTGAACTGTTCGTTAACTTGTCGAATGACAGCAAGTATTTCCTCCATCTTATTGGAGAATGTATCTACATTGAAATCCGTTAATCCCAACAACGAACTTATCTATAAAAGAACAATCTTCTTTCAATTTAAATAATTTGGGGAGGACACTTGATATACCTAATATGTATTAATTTTAGGAAAAATACTCAAAATAGCATGGATTAATTTTAACTTGTGTGATAAAGGGACTAATCTTCATTTTTAAACGTATTAGTTTTCCCAATCCTTTTTCAACCACTTGCGGAAACGATAGTAGCCTCAATGTGTGCCCAGTAGGTGCAGTATCAAACACCACAACAGAGAAGTTCATTCCTTTTACAAGCCTAGAACCAGCATGTAAAGGAATTAAAATAAAAAAAAAGGAAATAGAGAATAGATCTCAGATGTATCTACAATTTTAGTTTACTAGAAAGGTAGATTATCCTATTAATGTTTTACAAAAATAAGAAATATAAAAATGGTAAATTTACTTCATAACTTCTGCACAGCTCATTGCCTCATCTATACCAGAGAATGCACCAACAATTTCTTGCATAACATTTTTGCTTAATCTCATCGCTTCTCCTCCTGAAACTATATATGATGTGCCTAATATATATAATATACTAGAATTCTTTAAAATAATTCTGCATACAATGTCATTTCTTTTGCTTCAAGTGCATAACAATTACTGCAATAGTTATTACTTATTATATGCTATTGTATTTATTTATTTTAATTATATATTTTATGTCATAATTATGCATTTTTTTACAATAATAATGCATTTAATATTATTATAATATTTAATAATATTATTTTATTTTTTTACAATAATTATGCATTTTTTTGACATTATGCATTTTTGACATTTTTTTAAATGCATTTTTTTACTTACCATTCTCTGCTCATATTCCTCTTCTCTTTTTTCCTCTTTATGACTGGCTTTGTTCCTTGCGTCAAAATACACGTGCTTATACTTCTTCTGGTATTTTAAACTATTCCGACACCTTGTATAGATTGTCCATCTGCTCCGATAATATGTTACTGCGAAACTTTAGGTTATGGCCGTGAGCAGGGACCATCAACTCTCACATGACAGAGTGCGTTCCAAAAATTATAAAAAAAAGTCGGACAACCTTTTTGACCACGACCATACATCTTCGTCGCCGGTGACAGTTGGCCATAGAGGTACAACGGTACCTAGAGTGACGGCCGCCACCGCAGCCACGAACACCGGCAGGAGCGCCGCGCCGTCAACAACAATGGCCGCCGCGTCTGGCGTAACGGCGCGTCCGCAACGCACGGGTGGTGCGACCGCCGGGCGACTAGCCTTAAGGCGCGACCGCCCGGCGGCCAATGGCAGCGCTCGCCCGTCTCCACCAACCAGAGAGGCGCGTAACATGCTCTCCCGTATTTCACCGAGCGGGGGAGCGATAAGGAGAGTTCCGTCGACCTCCGGGACCCCGCCAACCACCATCAGCCCTATGGCGGCGGGGCCCACGTCCGCCATTAACACCAGGAGTCGGAGGTCGACTAGCGTGCCTCTCGAGAAGAGTCGTGCAGCCAAATCGACACGCGTGTCCCCCCGGACATCACCCACCGTCACCGCACCTCCATCCGCGGGCGGCGGCAGGGGGGGGGGCACAAAGAAGAAGACGCCCGAAGGGTCCGCAACAACAACAGCGGGCTCCACCATAAGAACCCGATCCCGGGCGTCTAGCGTGCCGGTTGAGAAGAGCGCAGTGGAGGCGAGGCGAATATCCACCAGAAACGTCGCGGGGAGGGGCGAGGGGTCTGTGAGGACGCAGCCCCTGCAACGAGGGACCCCGCCCCCCTGAGGGGCCTCCAGCTCGCCACAGTCCACCCGTGGAAGCCCAGTGGAGGTCCCGCACATGGCAACGTCACCCGCCATGCCCGCGACGTCGCTGCCAGCCACCCTCACCACCTGCACGGTGACGACCGTCATGTGTGGGTCCCCCGTCATGTCGACGGGGGTCGCCGCAGGGAGACGGAGCACACCGCTCCGCTCTCCCTCGTTACCAACCATCTTCGAGGCGGTCTCACCGTGCCAGCGGGCGCGGCCGGAGAACTCACCCCCACCACCATCCTGGGAGGAAGAGCGGCGGCAGCAGCGGAGCGCGGCGCCATTGGACGAGGGGGACTCATCGCCTGGTGGGTCGTGGAGGGTGGTGCGCCCGGGAAGAAGGGCGAGGCGCCGGATAAGCGATAGCTCTTCCGGGGGCGACAGCCCGCCCCCAACAACAACAACGTCGGCGAGTAATGATATTATTTTAAATTTGAGTAGGCCTTGTGAGGTGCGCCTGGAGCGCACCTCAATCTCTAGCGTCCGGGCGGTAAATATGGCGGTCCCCCTGATGCGTAGGAACATCCCGGGAGGAGCACCGGTCGTGTGTACTGAAGTCCATCGCACTGCGGGACATCCGAGTGTTCCGGTGAGTGTCCCTGGCGTGATAGGTCGCCGGCGGCGGGCAAGCGCAGCCGGCGGCACCACAGCGAGCGAGCAGTCACCGCCGTGTTCAGGTAGCAACGGGGGCGGGGAGCAGCGCCGACGCCCGCGGCGTGTGGAGGTTCCGCCTGTCCAGCCGTCCGGTGGCCAACCGTCCTCCGTAGCTGTCGAAAGGCAGTGTAGGAGGGAACGTGTGGCTGCTCGTGACGAGCTGGCCGGGCGGGCCGAAGCCGTCAGCTCGATTGCGGACCTAGAGGAGTTCGCGGCCTCGGTCGCGGCCTTCTTTGGGGAGGATGCAACGGGTGTGGCTCGCGGCGATGCGCCTGGTGCCTGTGACCGTCCGGTTCGGTCGCGTGGGGTGCGAGCGCGTCGGGGCGAGGGGATTCGTCCGGCGCGAGACGGCGGCAGTATTAATAATGGGGGGCCGGTACCGGCCGGTCCCCCCTCACAGTCGGGAGAAGGGCGTAGCGGCTGGGTACGCGAAGCTACCCGAATTCAGGCTCTGTACAGGGTGAACCGCCGCAAGGCGGTCCGAGAGGTGCTGCAGGGGCCTGCCAATTTCTGCCAAGTGCCGAAGCGGCGGGTTCAGCAGTATTTCGAAGGACTATACTGCGGCGGGGAGGATCTGGCCGGCCCTGGTGAGGAAGCGGAGCGTTCTGACCCCCCGAGTCTGGAGGATGCCTCATACCTATCGGATCCTTTCATGGAGCGAGAGGTGGATTGTCGGATTCGGCATATGACGAACTCTGCGCCGGGGCCCGACGGTGTCACCTACCGTGACCTCCGTGCGCGGGATCCTGGTATGCGGCTCCTCACTGCATATTACAACGCGTGCTTAAGACTCGAGGCAGTCCCTGCGTCCTGGAAAACCTCCAAGACCGTATTGGTCTATAAAGGGAAAGGCGATCGGGATAATTTGGATAACTGGCGCCCTCTCGCTCTGGGGGACACGACCCCCAAGCTCTTCGCCGCGCTCGTTGCCGATCGTATGACCGACTGGGCGGTCAAGAACAACAAGCTCAGTCCGGCGCAGAAGGGGTTCCTGCGGGATGAGGGGTGCTACGAGCACAACTTCGTCCTGCAGGAGATCCTGACTGACGTCCGGAGGACACGGCGGCAGGCGGTTGTCGCATGGCTGGATCTTTCCAATGCGTTTGGTTCGATCCCGCATGCGGCGATCCGCCGCGCTCTCGCTCGCTCTGGTGTGCCGGGGGGGATCATCAATATATGGTCATCCATGTATGATGGTTGCTCCACGCGGGTGCAAACCGCCGGGGGGCTCACCGCGCCGATCCCTGTTCGCTCGGGCGTAAAGCAGGGTTGTCCGTGGAGCCCGATAGTATTCGACTTCGGAATCGACGTGGTACTGCGTGCAGTTATCACTGTCGATGCGGGGTTGAATCTATTGGGCTGCCGATACAAGATCCTCGGCTACGCGGACGACATTGCACTCACTGCAGACTCGCCCGAGGGAATGCGGCAGCTTCTGGCTGCCGTGGAGGACGCAGCATCGTCGGTGGGGCTGCGGTTCAACCCTGCCAAGTGTGCCACCCTGCACATCGGTGCAGGAGCAGGCGGCAGGGTCCTACCGACGACCTTCGAAATCCAGGGACAACCTGTTCGTCACCTTGCAGGCGGCGAGCCTTACAAACACCTCGGGGTGCCGACCGGATTCGAGGTCAATGCTACACCGTTCCAGGCCGTTGGCGACCTTCTCGGGGATCTTCGGGCGGTGGATCGGTCCTTGCTTACCCCGTGGCAGAGAGTCGAAGTCGCGGCAACTAACTTGTTGCCCCGGATGGACTTTCTGCTTCGGGGGGCTGCAGTGGAGAAGGGCCCCCTTATAGCAGCGGACAAAGTGGTCCGGAGGACCGCTAAGGCCTGGCTCAACCTCCCGCAGCGTGCAAGCGCGGAGGTGGTCTACCTCCCTCCCAGTCGGGGGGGATGTGGACTGCTTCCGCTTGCCGACCTCGCGGACGTCCTGTCCGTCGCGCACGCCTTCCGTATGCTTACGGCTGGCGACGAGACGGTCAGGGACCTCGCGTGGTCGTCGCTGAGGGGGGTTGTAGCCAGGCGTATCGGCCATCCTCCCAATAACGAGGAACTCGCAGCCTTTCTCTCGGGTTCGCTCGAGGGGAGGATGCGAGACGGTGGGGAGCGCTCCCTGTGGTCTAGGGCCCGGAACGCCGCTCGGAGGCAGTCCGAGAAATTGTCGCTCCGGTGGGAGTGGTGTGCGGCGACCGATGAGATGATGGTGGTGTGCCGGGGTGCCAGAGGCGCGACGGTTAAGGTTCCACCGAAAGCCCGCGCTCAGCTGATAACTCGTCTGCGCTCGGCTGTATCTAACTATTATTTGGATAGGCTGCTACGCAAGCCTGATCAGGGGAAGGTGTTCGAGGTGTCGTTGCGGGCCAGGGTGAGTAATCACTTTACCCGCGGGGGCAGCTTTACCCGTTTCGCCGACTGGCGATTTATCCACCGCGCCAAGCTGGACGTCCTCCCCCTTAACGGTGCACGCCGTTGGGAAGACAATGATAAGAGATGTCGGCGCTGCGGGAGAGCAGCCGAGACCCTTCCCCATGTCATATGTCATTGCGGCGTCCATTCCGCCGCTATACAGCTGAGGCATGACACCGTCCTGCACCGTCTCTGGAAGGCCTGCCGCCTGCCGGGGGACAAGCGGGTAAACCAGCGGGTCGAGGGGGTCGAGGGGGAACTTGGGGAGCTACGACCTGATCTCGTGGTCAGGCACGAGCCCTCCAAGAGTGTCGTCATATGCGACGTGACGGTACCCTTTGAGAACCGTTGGCTAGCGTTCGAGGAAGCAAGGGCGAGAAAACTGGCCAAGTATTCTCCCCTTGCTGAGGAGCTCCAACGCAAGGGGTACCGTGTGGTCGTGACGGCCTTCGTCGTCGGCGCCCTCGGCTCGTGGGATTCGGCCAATGAGGAGGTGCTGAGATTGCTGCGCATTGGCAGTGCGTATGCAACGATGATGCGCCGCCTCATTGTCTCGGATTGCATTTGCTGGTCACGGGACATTTATGTGGAGCATGTGTCCGGTGTGCGCCAGTACGCCGCTCCTTCCCGTCCCTCCGCGGATGGGGTGCCCGTCACTCCGCCCCGCGCGATTCGCCGACGTTGGCCCGCCAACGAGTAAAAGCGGCACTAAATAACTTCTAGTCCATTGTGTTCTTCTATGTCTTCCCGTGTGCGAATGTCGCGTAATTTATTATTTCATATATTAATGTACCATGAAGGTCATTAATTTATTATTTGCATCTGACCGATGTCCTGCCCACAACATCTTTACTTTTTGTCTCTTTTCTCTTTAATCTTTTTTCTATTATTTTCTCTCTTTATTATATTTCTCTTTTTTCTCTCCTATATTGTATTCTTATTTCTACTTCTATTTTTCTAGTATTTATCTGTGTGGGCCTTTATGTTCCGAGTATGAATGTCGCGTAAATATATTGTATTTTATCCGAGTATGAGTGTGTCGCGTGACAAGCGAAAGCGCAGAAATTTTTATATCTTGTGATATATGCCGCGCGCGCCCCTGGGTCAATTTTATATATTGACGACCGCTCTTCTGTGATAGGCCCAGGGGCGAAACGCTGTGATATTTTTGTATATATTTATTGACCGCGAACTGGGATAGTTCCCCAACGCGAGTGTGATAATAGCCCACTGGCAGGGGGGGCCTCTTGTCCCCTGCCTATACTATTATCTAAGTCCTGCGCGCGGCCTAAGCCGTCGGTGATTCTGTATTATACCCCGAGGGCTTTGATTGTGCCCTCGGGGATTTTCTCTGGAAAATAAAGACGACTTTATTTCTAGGTAGACGCACGCTTTTACATAAGTAAAGATAAGGAATATGCAATAACATTGCAAGCAGTGTGTGATGCGGAACTTCGATTCTTAGACTGCTTTGCTGGATTTGCTGGATCAGTGGGAGATCGGCGTGTTTTTCGTAATTCAGATCTGTGGAAGGAGGTAAATGCAAATAGAGCATCTTATTTTGAGGATCAGGACTACATCATTGGAGACAAGGCTTATCCATGTCTGTCATGGTTGATACCACCATTTATTAATTTAGGCCAACTCACACAAGTAAGACATTCAAATTAGAAATAAATTTTACAGCATGTGCTTCGTAGGCTGTTCCAAAATTTATTGGCAGTGCTAAAAATGTATAGTACACGTGACATATACTGTAGATCTTCAGCGCTGGCAATGAATTCTGGAACACAGCCATAGTAGTTGAGGGACTATCATCTTTTATGCCTTTCCTGTTTCTTACAGGCTCAGAAAACATTTAACACAGCACTTGCCAGTATGAGGCAAGTTATTGAGAGATCATTTTCATTGCTGAAAGGCAGATGGATACGACTGAAATTCCTGGACATGAATCGTGATGACATGATTCCCTTTGTCATCTTGGCAAGCTGTGTATTACATAATGTTTGTCTGGATAATGGATTAGAAGAGTATGAAGACTTCATCATCGAAGGGCACGATGACGACGATGATGATGATGATTTTGTTAGACAGCCAATAAATTTCAACAAAATATTGAAATTCTTTGATGACTAGTAAGTTTTACGCACAAAATTTGTGCATAACAGCTCTAAAATATAGCTCTTTAGTCATTACTATTGCAGTATGTACTGCAATAGTAATGACTGAGTATTTAAAGATTAAACATTATATGTATATGTAAAACTGCGCAACTTATATTTATAAAACATATATATTATGTAATAATAAAAGTATATATTATGTAATAATATATACTTAAAAGTATATTATTAAAAGTATATATTATGTAATAATATATACTTTTATTAAAAGTACATATTATGTAATAATAACAGTTTAGAGTTTTTTAAAAAGTCTCCATAAAACCTGAGTAAGTTACTAGAGCGTCATCCTGACGTTCCAGTAACTCCTGGTGCCTTCGTTCTCTGGCTTTATCGCGTAGCTTATTTTCCTCACTCATAGTTTTCGACCACAGTTCCAGTTCACGTTCCATACGTGTCTTCTTTGGTTTTTTGGATTTTACTGATATCCCATCACTATCTTCTATATCAGCGATGTCACTGATTGTGTTGTCAGTATTAGATGCACTGCTTGAAGTTGCTGAATGAGGTCTCTTCCTCAGACTTGAAGCTAAGGCAATGGGTTTTAGGCAAGGTTTCTCTCCCAGCACTTCCTCCAATTCTTGAAAATATTTGCAGGTTTTCGGTGCAACTCCCGTCTGGTTGTTATGATCCTTTGTACGCTTGTATACTTTACTTATATCCTTAAATTTATTCTCACAGTTCTTAGCAGTATATTGCCACGCACTGTTGGCTTTCTTCAATTCCTCACTTATTTTTGTCCATACGACCTCATTTCTAATGGAAGTATTTTCAAATTGAGATTGATGCTGCTTCCACTGACAAATAAGTGTCTTTACAGCATTTTCATCTTTCCAAAATGCAGTATTTTTCTTTTTATCGCATGTTGCGATTGTTAGGGTTTGGGATGAAACTAAATCTGGGCTGAAACCAGTATCATTCTTACAAACTGATTCTTCAGGCTCCACACCAAAATACTGTCGAACTTGCTTGACATTTGACACTTCAACCATAGTGTTTTCTGCAAAAACAATTTAAAAACTACGTTAATAAAACATTAAGTTGTATGCAAAGATAAGCATACTATGAGCCTAAACATAAAGATTGTCGTAACTTTTTCTGACAAAGTCGTAAACGTAAGTCGGTGTTGGAAATCAACACACAAAGATTGACATTAGCGTATACCGCATTTATCGTATCGCGATGGATACGGCATATGCTAACGTCAATCCTTTTATGTGTTGACTTCCGACACCGATTTACGTTTACAACTTTGTCGGAAAAAGTTTTAACAATTAATCTTTATGCTCAGTCCTAAATATGCGTGAGGTTAGGATGCATATTTTTGGCAGATTTTGTAGAATAATCTGCGAATAAATACTTACCCTCTTTATCCCACAGAAGTAAACACCCATTCGGCATAATCAGCAATTCGTTGGTATTAGGATCTGTGATAATTACTTGTTTCGACTTATCAAGCCGTATATCACACCGATCACGCGTTTCAGACGCCATATTTCCCGCCAAATAAAGCACTTAGTACTTACCCACTTTTCCCTACCTCGCGAGGTAAGGGAGAAAAAGTCACTTTTGACGGTGGATCGAGAGTGTTTTCGAACGCACTGGCGAGAGCCCCTCGAGAGCAAGGTGGATCGAGAGTATTTTCGAACGCACTTCCGAGAGCTTTCGAAGTGTTTTCGAACGCTCTTCGGGTGGATTGAGGCACTCGGGGAACGTTTTCGAACGCACCCCGGGAGAGATGCTGGACGAGGCAATCCACGATTATCCGCTCGAACACCTTGCCTGCCTCGTCCAGCAGGCACACGGGCCGATACCCGGACGGGGAATCCGTTGGCTTCCCCGCCTTGGGTAGGAGCACCAGACTGGCTCTCTTCCATCTCGTGGGGAACCGGCCGGCCCTTAGGCATGCGGTGTAAAGTCTCCGCATCCGGCCGGCCAGTCCCCCCGCGGCCAAGGTCCACATGCGGCCCGGAATCCCGTCAGGGCCAGGAGCTTTACCCCTCCTGACCCTGCGGAGCGCCCTCGCGAGCTCCTCCTCCGTGACCCCCAGTTCGTCGTCCCATTCCCGGAATGGCGTTTCCGGGAACAGGACTTCACCTCCGTCACCGACCGGAAATAGCGTATCTGCTACCCGGTCGACGAACTGGGGGTCCAAACTTTCCGTGAGTAGGGGCGCCCATGGTCTTTACTTATCCTTGACCAGCTTGTATGGGCGCCCCCACGGATCCTCCTCGACGCTCGCGATGAGCTCCCTCCAGGCCGCCTCCTTAGCCGCAAATATGGCTCGGGAGAGGACCCGGCGGGCAGCACGCCAGGCCTCCCCCGCTTCCTCCTCGAGGGCACCGCGTCGACCAGCGCGTGCCCTCTGAAATGTTCTCCTACTACGGACGGAGGAGCGTCGCAAACTCGCGATCTCCTTCGTCCACCAATAGGCGGCACGCCGTGGGGGGGGGGGGGAGTCTACGGACGCGGGGCATGGCCACATCGCATATCTTAGACATTGACGAGACCAATTTCTCCGCCTCCGCGTCCACATCCCCGATCCCCCCGGCGCTACCGTCCTCTTCCCCCCATGTCTGGACCAGGACTGCCGCCTCCAGCAAGTCCCGGTCCAGCTTCTTAAAGGCCCATCTCCGTGTGGCTCTGTCCCTCGCTTGTCGGCGGGCAAGCAGCTCCGGAGGGGTGGCCCGGACCGTCATCTCTATGCAAAGATGATCCGAAAGTGTTTCTCGGCCCGTAGCCACCCTCCACCCGCCTATCTCGCGCGCGGCCAGGGGGTTTGCCCACGATAAGTCAACTATCGAGGCCCACTGACGGCGCACGCAGGTGTTTCCTCGGCCCGTGTTTAATAGGCACAGGCCGAGACCCGCCGCTCATGCTTCCACTGCGCGGCCCCTCCAGTCGGTGGCCGGGGAACCCCACATCGTGGACTTCGCGTTGAAGTCCCCGGCCACCAGGACACGACCAGGCAGCTGGCGTCGGACACACGCGTCAATCTCATATAACGCTCGTCCGTACCTGGTTCGGTCCCACCTCGGAGGGGCATAAATGCTCACTACGGAGATGAGCCCCCATTGTACAGCCACGAATCCCTCCCCGGCTTCCAACATTCTGCACGGGGGGGATTCTGGAATGTTCCTCCAAGTTATAGCGGATAACCCCCTTTTATCCTGAGCCCAACATGGGTGGGCCGTTGGGACCCTGTGGGGCTCCGCTATTATCCACAGTTATCCCCAGACCACACCCGCTTTCCACCATGGTGTGGACGAATAAGTCCTGGGCGGCGCGGGCATGGTTAAGGTTGCACTGTAGAACTCGTATGGACATTTTAGTGCGTCTCCATGAGTTCCTCCGTCCTCGCCTCCGTTTGCGTCTGGTGGGTATCTTCTATATCCACCTCCATCCTCACCACACTTACCGTGGGTTCCACCATTCCCACCTTGCTTCCCCCGGCCTTCTTTTTGGTGGCGGTGGATTTTTCCACTTTCGCCGTCCCTTGGCCTTTGGGGACTGTCGCTATGATGAAGTCCCCGTTCTTCTTGTAGCCGGACGTAGCTGCACTTGGGGCCAGTTTAGGCTTGGCCCCCTCTGCCGGCTTTGGCTTCTCCTGCCCAACCTTCTTCCCGCCCCTTCCGGCTTGGGTGCGCCTTGAGCTTTCCCCCCTCCCTTGGCGGGATTTTCCCCTTTGGCGTTCTTTCGCCCCTCAGGGCAGGTCTTGCCACCCACCCTGTGATTAGACAGCCTGCCCTTGCTCTCGCATATCGTGCAGCGCACGGGTGCCTCGCACCCGCGTGCCACGTGCCCCTGCCCACCGCACCGATAGCAGGCACCGGTGCGGTCCACCTCACTGCGGCACGTGGCCCGCGTATGTCCCATTTCTTGGCACCTGAAACACTGCAATGGACGCTTCGCCAGCACTTCCGCTTTGGCTCGCGTCCAACCCAGCGCCACCTTACCCTCCTTAGCCACGGCGTTGGCCGTTTTTAAGGGGCACTTGACAACGACTGTGCCCATGCCCCTCGGTCCCAGGCTGATTGGCCCCACCGTCACGTCATTCGGGGAGGTCTTCCCGACCTCCGCTATCGCCCTTCCTATCTCTTCCGCCGTCACCGACTCGTCGAACCCGGAGAGGCGGATATCTGCCGTCATCGTAGGACGGGCCACTTTGACTCCCTCCTTTCCGTTCAGCGCCTCTCTCATCTTTGCCGCCAGGACGTCGGCCTTTTCGGGGCCTTCCCTGTCCTGACAGCTCGATGCTCAGGGCACCCGTCGCTGTCCTCCTCGTATTTGGGGGTTTTTCAATCCCCAAGTCTTTGAGGTTGATGGTCCTCCTTACGGTCCCCATGTACTCTGCGTACATGTCTGGGGGGCACGTTAAGGTTAAGGTTACTGCTGTTGTTGTTGAGCAGAAGCAGTAGCGGCTCTTTTCCCCTCCTGCTGCTGTTTTTCTTGCTTCTTCGCAGCAGCTTTCTCCTTCCGCCCTATTACTTGAGACCACAGGCCTTCTGTCACCTGGCCGCTGGCCACTTGGGTTGACGTCGGAGCCGCGGCCGCTCGGTCTCGTGCGGCGGATTTCGTTCCTTCCTCTTTCCCTCCCTCCTTGGGGGGGTTCCTTTTCCCAGCTTCTGCTTGCCTCTCCCCCTTCTTACCCTTCTTCTTTCCCATAGGATCCCCTCTGGCGTCGTCAGCTGGCTTGGCCCGGGGCTCCTTATTAGAAGGGGGGAGTTTCTCTTTATCCTCCTTTCTCACGGAGGCTTGTGGGAGTCTCTCCTGGATCATCCTCATTAATTCCCCTCCCAGCTTGTTCACCTTTTCATCGACGCATCTGACCAACATGCTCGCCAGACGCGTTTCCATGCTGTCGACGGCGGCGCCTTTAGGGGGAGCTGCTGATCCCCCTCCGGGGGCAGCCGGAGGTACTTCGGGGTCCAGCACTCTTTGCTGGCCCTTCAGCGGGTGGCGGATTGCCGCTGGCATGCCCTCCGCCTCTATCTCCTTCATGACCTGCTCCCTGGAGGTCGCCGGCTCCTCGCCTGCTGCCTCCATCCCTCCCGTCTCCGATTGTTGGGTGTTCTCAGCAATCTCTGCTCCCTCCAGGTTATCTTCCCCTCTAGGGGGTTCATTCTCCTCTTCTGACGAGGAGGGGAGAGGATTTGCCTTCTTCCTCTTCGCTCCTCTGTCTCTGTACGTTATCGTCCCATCTCTCCTTCCCTCCAGCATTCCTTGTAAGCAGTTTACTTGCTCCCTCTGTTCCTGGAGCTCCCGCTGCATATTATCGTGCTGGTCCTTGAGTTGTCTAAGACTCAATCTCCCGCTCTTGTTCCACAATCTTTTGCCGAAGTCTATCCGCTTCGGCTTCCCTCGCGTATGGATCCATAACGGCGTTGTCACGCCTCTGCATCAGCTGCGATATCGCGACTTTTACTATCGCTGCAGCTCGGTTTAGCGTGCCCGTGTACTCCCCCTTCAGGTTTCCGGACTTTTGGGCAACCATGTCAACGCCGTTGACTGCTTCCAGTATCATCGACGGAATCGCCGCTGTCGGTAGGTTGCTTATTTCCTCCTCCATTTTCTTTCCCTCTCTCCTCCTGCTTTTGGACAGTGTTTCCGGCGCCAGTCCGGCCTTTAATGCCCTGAGCGTCTCCGCTTCAGCCAACAGGGAGTCACGGGCTTCTCTCAGGCGTTTTAAATAGCAATTGCCTGTTTTCGCCTTCCCTCCCCGTCCGCCCTCTTGCCTGCCCATCTCGACTGATGGGCAGTTCCCTTCTCCTAGTTTCTCCTCCATTCTCCTCTGAGTGTCCTCCAGGATGTCTCTCGTCTCGTCCCGGACCTCCACGAAGCCACCCTTCTGTGACCCCGATTGAGAGAGGGGGGAGAAGCAGGGATGTCCTCTTCGTCTGTGTCCACCACCTCGACGTCGACGGTGTCCTCCTTCTCGTCCCGCACCAAGGATGACGATAATGCGTCCCTTTCCTTTCCGGCGTCCTTCCTCGGTTTCTTGGACTTGTTTGTCCTCCTTTATTTTGTTTCACGACCTTGACCTGTCCCTCTCAAGGTCTCTGGCAGAGTGGGAGCGCACCCTCTTGTCTTCTTTCTTCAGCCTTTCCCGGCTGATCCTCTCCATCCTCACCTTTACCCACTTCGGCGCTGGGGGGTACGGAATGCCGAAGCTGTCCCTCCTCTGAGAGCAGTCGCTTTCTTCCTCTCCTACGTTCTTGTTTTTGTTTGAGTAGTTCATTTTGGGTCTAATCCCGCTACCCGTCACGGCTCGGGGTTACCCCCTATGCCCCAGCCCCCTGCCAACAGCAGGGCGACTGGGACTCCAGGCCCTTACTCACCCATGAGGAGAAGGCATCAAGGCCCAGCCCCCCATAGGCTTTCAGGGCTCCCACCGCTCCGACCCGGTGGGCACCGTGACGGGCGCCGCCACGCGGGGGGCCCCACGGACAGACAGGTACCGCAGGGTGTCGCACCCCACCCAGGGTCCTGCCCGCCGTGGCGACCGGCATAAAGTCCTTAACCAGGGCCGAGGTATCCTCCGCACCCTGGCTAACCGTCTACTCCGATGGCCGGGTTCGGGAGGGATGCGATCCCCGACCACCGGAGTTACCCGCGCGCCGCCGGTCTATTTCACCCGGCGGCCAAGACCCGCCGGCCCCGACCTCGGAATATGTCCGAGCGGCCCGACGGGTCTCCTTCCAGAAAAACATCGCCCGGCCCCAACCTCGGAATAAGTCCGAGTGGCCCGGGCGGTCGCCCACCCAGGTCGCTGGCCCCGACCTCAGAATACGTCCGAGCGGCCCAGCGACCCTCCACACTCGGCAGACCGTGGGATCACGTCCCTGGTGTGCAACCACCGAGTGTGGGCCTCTCCTCCAACCAGCCCAGGACCATGTCCTGGGCCGGGTTGAAAGAGGGATACCCCCCTCCCCCTCCTGCCGGAGCACCGGCGTGCAATGGAGGAAAGAAGGAAGGGGTCCTCCCATTCCCTCGGCGAGACGGCATCCCTGCCCGCCTCGGGAACGGGGACCACCCTCCCCAACCCCACCCCGTGGCGCGGTGGAAGGAGCAGACCTCCTCCCTAACGGCCCCGGCCGACCGGGCGATTTTTATAGAGGCCGCCCACCTCGCGGGCCCTGAGAAGGGCCCCCCGGTCTCCGCCAGCCTCACTGCTGACGGAGATTACGGTTTGTGGTGTGCTCTTAGACCCCGATCCTCGCCACCGGGCTCTCCCGACGGTCATGAACCGCCGGTACTACCCCAGTGGGTCAACGGATCAAAGGGGAGCCTCCTCACCCGGTACCCAATAAGTTGGGTACCTTCGTCAAGGTGGCACACCGTCGAGGAGGAACTTGCGACCGCACGCTTCCTGGGAGCAGATGCGGTTGAGGGGGTCGCCGCGTGTTGTGTTGGAGCGCGTGGCGATGCCCAGTGAGCAGTCCGAAGGAGGCGGAAGACGACCAGCGGTACCGAACGAGCGGCTACCAGATATGCCGTTAATACCGCCTTTCGTGGAGGCGACACCCGAGCGGCGCGAGGGCGTGGAGACGGCGCCGGCGGCGCAGGCAGTTCCAGTGGAGGAGCCGATAGTTTGGGTACCGGTCGAGAGCGGTGCGATCGACCAACCCTCCGACGATTTTCAGAGTCCGGATAGCGAAGGGCTATCGGACCTGGACCAGCCTCGTGCACAGTGAATCGCCGTCACGATTGTTTCGCGAAGCCGAGTTACGGCATTTATTTGGTGTTATTTCGCGAAAAGAGCCAATGGCACATGGCGTAGAATTTTACTTTATACGAGTGAGATCTCCTTTAGAGCCACTGGCATATTATTTCATTTTCTTTCTTACACGAGTAGCAGTTTCTTTTATTTCATATCATAATTATGCCTATGCGAAGCTTTACGGGACACGATAAGTGTGGCAATTAGATATAAGGACTTGTACGTTAGCTGTAAGTTAGTTATAGGATTCCTTCCGCCCATTCATATGTTTCTTTTTCGTTTCGGCTCACGCTAATCACATATAGACATAGTCTTGATTTCCTTTTGACCCGCGCGAGAATTGGGCGTGAAATCGCGCGAACGGCTTGAGCCACACACAATCTCCAGGAAAACTTGACGCGACGTCAATCGATAGGACCTGGGACACAATCCAGACGAGTCGGCGTCAACGTACGATGACGCGTTCGCTAAATAGCTACACAGGGGTTTTCTCCAAGAACTGATAGTTGTAACACATTGTTTGAGACCTAGTACACACACCTAGTAGGTCGGCGTCAATGTCCGATGACGCGTTCTAAATCCAGAGCTTATTTCCGAAATGCGATAATGTGAACGCGTTGCGAGGGACCTGGTATACGTCCCAAGCGGATCGGCGTCAAGCTGCGATGACGCGTTCGGGAAGTAGCGTTGCAGGGGTCATCTCCGAGAACTGACGGCGGAAACGTCCTCTCGAGGACCTAGGACACGGGCCTAGGGGGTCGGCGTCAAAGACGGAGGACTAGAAATGGACCCAGCCAATTTCTGCGGGGAAGTCGGGTGCCAAAGTGTCGAGGGGCATCCCAAAGAGGGTGCGCATAGGTCGGCGTCAACGTCGGAGTACTAGAATCGTCCACGGGCATTTTCTCCGGGGAAGTCGACCGCCAACGGACTAAGGAGCATCCCCGAGAGGGTGCGCACAGGTCGGCGTCAACCTCCGACCAAAACTACAAAAGGTGAAAACCTGGTGCAGCGGTGCCGTCTGGGGAGGTCCCACGCATGGTACTGGCAGTGGAAATTTCCATGTCGGGGCCCCACGATAAGAGTTACGGGGCACACACGCGTCAAACACGCGAAAACAGCGTGTCGGCATGTGCGAAAACATGCAAAAACGGCTGACGTCAGCGTGGCGTGATCGCGAATATCGAATAACAACCCAAGAGTGGGGATAGCGCGAGTGGTAGGGAGCCACAGCGAGCGACATTGCTCTTGGCAGTCTATCGGATACAGTCGTAGCGTGCGGACGTTCTACGCACTGTATATAACAACCGGTAACTCCCGCGTGATTGCGCGTTAAATTTCTCGTTTAACAATAGCGAGCGGTAAATAGCTACCATCTGTAAAACGACACATTGCGTGCGTGAAGTGAAACATTGTAATAAATACAAAAGTTAACGATTTATAATAAATAATTCGTCTTTAGTGAAAGTCGTGTCTCAAGATTAATTTAACATACCTTCTACTCACCTTGTCCCACGGCGGTGATACAACGTTGTCCAGTGACTCCTTGGTGGTGCGAGACTCCGGGGAAGTTCATCATCGGCGACGATCCATCCTGGGCAGGAACCTGAAACAGAAGAAAATAAATTAGTATAGTTAATAATCGAGGCCAGCGGATATCCGATACGGAGAGCGCAGCGACGGTGATGGTCCATGGGGCATCCACCTATAACACAAAGCGGATATTTAATTATCGTTAATAATTAATATATGCGAGCGGTAACTTGGTATGCGGTGACGCGAGGATCCAGGGGACGCGGCAACAGTAAGCAGCTATCCGGTATGCGGTGAAGCTAGGATCCGGGGAAGCGGCAGCGACGGTGATGATCCATCTGGGATATCCACCTGCAACAGAGGGAGAGAAATTACCCTAATTGATATTAGAGATTATATCTCGAGCACACCTTCTCGGTAGTTATAGGTTAAACCGAGTGGCGACCGTGATTTTAGAAGTGATAACGCGTCTCCCACACTCTCAAACGGCCACGTCCGGCTACAACCTTTTTTTTTTTTTTTTTTTTTGACGCTGGGAAATCCTCATGGACTTCCTCACCTCTCGGGGGGGGGGGGAGGTGAGGGGTATGCCGGACTCCTACCGGCTAAAACCCAGCGAGTGTCCTTCCCTTCCCCATATAGGGTGCGCCCGGGAACTCACTCTCGTATTGCGTCCAGGCGCACCCTGGGTGGGGGCCTTCCAACCCCCGTCCCTAATTCGGCGGCGAGGGACACCACCTCTCGCCGCCGACCGGCTCAGCGGGCTTTCCCAGATGAGACCCCCCGATCTCACCCGGTCCGCCGAGGCAGTTGGGGGGAACACCAGCCCCCCCCAGCCCTCCCTCCCATACGAGGCCGGACGGGCACCTTTCAGCCCGCCCAGCTAGGTCACAAAACGAAAGGGGGAGGAGAGCGGCGGCGCCGCCGGCGCGCCCCCGCGCGCGCCGGCTTGCCGCCCCTCCGCTCCCTCTCGGCCGTCTCCTTCGCGAGCATCACTGTCTCGCAGAAGGAGACGACCGCCCCCCAGGCCTCTCTGTCCCGGACCATGGCCGCTGCCACGGCCGGGAGAGAGAGGTTGTGACCGGACACGGCCGTTTGAGAGTGTGGGAGTCGCGTTATCACTTCCAAAATCACGGTCGCCACTCGGTTTGACCTATAACTACCGAGAAGGTGTGCTCGAGATATAATCTCTGATATAAGATAGGGTAATTTCTCCCCTCTGTTGCAGGTGTGTATCCCCGATGGACCATCACCGTCGCTGCCGCTTCCCCGGATTCTCGCTTCACCGCATACCAGGTAGCTGCTCACTGATGTCGGGTCCCCTGGATCCTCGCGTCACCGCATACCAAGTTACCGCTCGCATATATTAATTATTAACGTTTATTAAATATTCGCTTTGTGTTGTAGGTGGATGCCCCGTGGACCATCACCGTCGCTGCGCTCTCCGTATAGGATATCCGCTGGCCTCGATTATTAACTATACTAATTTATTTTCTTCTGTTTCAGGTTCCTGCCCAGGATGGATCGTCGCCGAAGATGAACTTCCCCGGAGTCTCGCATCACCAAGGAGTCAATGGACAACGTTGTAGCACCGCCGTGGGACAAGGTGAGTAGAAGGTAAGTACGTTAAAGTAATCTTGAGACACGACTTTCACTAAAGACGAACTATTTATTATAAATCGTTAATTACTTGTAATTGTTACAATGTTTCAGATCACGCACGCAATGTGTCGTTTACTTAAGGTGGCTATTCACCGCTCGCTATTGTAGAACGAGAAATTTAACGCGCAATCACGCGGGAGTTACCGGTTGTTATATACAGTATGCGTAGAACGTCCGCACGCTACGACTGTATCCGATAGACTGCCAAGAGCAACGTTGCTCGCTGTGGCTCCCTACCACTCAAGCTATCCCCACTCATGGGTTGTTATTCGCAATCTCGCGATCACGCCACGCTGACGTCATACGTTTTTGCATGTTTTCGCACATGCCGACACGCTGTTTTCGCATGATAGGCGTATGTGTGCCCCGTAACTCCTGTCGTGGGGCCCCGACATGGAAATTTCCGCTGCCGGTACACTGTGTGGGACCTCCCCAGACGGCACCGCTGCACCAGGTTGTCGAATTTTTAAGTCGGGGTCGGAGGTTGACGCCGACCTGTGCGCATCCTCTCGGGGATGCTCTTTAGTCGGTTGGCAGTCGACTTTCTCGGAGAAGTTGCCCGTGGATGTTTCTGGTGCTCCGATGTTGACGCCGACCCATGCGCAGCCTCTTTGGGATGCCCCTCGACAAGTTGGCATCCGACTTCCAGACGGAAATTGGCTAGGTCTATTTCCAGACCTCCAACTTTGACGCCGACCCCCTAGGTCCGTCTCCTAGGTCCTCGGGAGGACGTCCCCGCAGTCAGTTCTCGGAGATGACCCCTACGTAGCTAGTTAGCGAACGCGTCGTCGTACTTTGACGCCGACCCGACTGGGACGTGTACCAGGTCCCCCGCAATGCGTCACCATTATCGAATTTCCGATATCGATCCTCATTTCAGAACGCGTAACCTGACATTGTTGCCAACCTACTATACGCGTGTACCAGGTCTCGAACAACACGTTACAAGACATAGTTCCTGAAGAAGGCGCCTGCTTAGCTACTTAGTGAACGCGTTGTCGGACTTCGACGCCGACCCGATAGGGACTTGTACCAGGTCCCTCGCAACGCGCCTGCACTATCGTATTTTCGATATCGACCCTCGTTTTCGAACGCGTGGTCGGACATTGCCGCTGATCCACTAAGCGTATGTAACATGCCTAAAATCGCGCGTTTTGACCATCTGTTCTCGGAGGAAACATCTAGGTGGCTACTTAGCGGACGCGTTGTCGCATCTTAACGCCGATTTATCTAGAGTGGGTACTAGGTCCCCGTCTTTGGCCCCGCGTGAGTTTATTCTGGAGATTGTGTGTGGCTCATGCCTGTTCGCGCGAATACGTCGCCCGATTCTCGCGCGGCAAAATAAACATCATTAATCATAGCTGGCGTGAGCCGAAACCAAATAAAATAACGGAACGGGACGTAATCGACCCTATTGTATCCTTAATGCTATCGTCTTACAATCTATCGCCAACTGGCGTTGCCTGATGGGCTTAAACAAATGGTTATCCCGCATAATAATAATACTGCTTGGCCAACGGGCCTTCAAAAGAAGTAAACGCAAAGTAATGCACATTTAATCGTGCCACAGAGACTTACAGGAAAAGAAAAGAAATTCGACTAGAATCGTAAGTGTCTTGTCTCGGGTAAATCCCGGTCCAACGCCTTGGCTCCCCACTACGGACGGGGCTGGTCCAAGTCCGACACGCCCTCGCTGTCCGGACTTTGAAAGTCGTCGGACGGTTGGTCCACCCGGCCACCGGTGACTGGCACCCACACCACCGGCGCGTCTGCTGCGGGCACTGGCCCTCCTGGGCCCCCGCTGTGATGCTCCAGCGCTGGCTGCGTCTCGTCTGGGATCGCGGGCATGTCCCGCGGTTGGTCCCCCATCTCGGTTGGCACTCCGCCGTCTCGCCTGACGACTGGATCGGGCACCGACACTCGCTCCAGGATCACCCGTGGCGATCCCTTTGTCGCCTGAGAAGCGTGCGGTCGCAAGGTCCGCCCCAACCTTATCTATCAGGGCTCCGCGCTGCACCCCGAAAGCCGCACACTCGGCCAGGGTGTGCTGCGCGGAGTCCTCCGGTTCCCCACAGTGATGGCACTCGGTCGTGCGCTCCTTCCCTATGCGACACAGGTAGTCACCGAAACACCCGTGTCCGGTGAACACCTGTGTCACTCGGTAGGTGAGACCGCCCCACGATCTGCCCACCCATTCGGGCAGAATCGGCCGGGTCGCCTCAACAACCCGCCCCCGGACAGGAGCCAGACTATTCCGCCACTCCCGGAGGGCAAGCTGCCGAGCCTGACTACGTACCACCGCCCTGGCCCGCGCCACGAGTGGCGCGCACCCCCGATCCGCCCGCATCCCGCGCACACGCCGATATACTTCGGCCTGCGCGAGGGCAGCGAACTCGATCGGGGGGACTCCAGCCAGGACGGTGGCCGCCGCATGGGAAATCGTGCGGTACCCTCTCACTAAACGGATCGCGGATCGGCGCTCGGCACGGTGTATTTCCGACCGAACGAACCGATCCGCGATCGCCCTATCAGCCCATATGGGCGCCCCATATAGGGCCACCGACCGCACAACCCCATGAAAGAGGCGGCGCACCCGCGCGCAGGGGCCGCCCAGGTTGGGTTGCAGGCGGCCCAACGCGGCCGCCATACCCTCCATCCTGGAGGCCACCCCCCTAAAGTGCGCGCGGAAGCGCCACCTTGGATCCAGCGTGAGCCCCAAGTATCGCATCTCGGGGCCCACTGGGACGATCTCACCCCCCACCCGCAGGCCTAGTCCCCGGGGAGGCGGCGGCCCCCGCCCGTGGAAGAAGGCGATCTCCGTCTTCCTGGCCGCCACATCCATGCCCAAGCCCCGGATCTCGCGCACGACCCTATCCACAGCGATCTCCGCCGTGCGGGCAGCGCCCTCCCAGGTCTCCCCAATGACTACCACCACCGTGTCGTCCGCGTAGCAGACAGCGGTGCAGCCATCGGGGAGCGCCACTCTTAGCGGGCGAGTATACCCGACGTTCCACAGGGGAGGGCCAAAGACCGACCCCTGCGGAACGCCGCCGTACACAGCCACTCGGCGTCTCCGCCCATCCACCCCCCAACCAGCAGCCACCTGTCGGAGAGGTAGGCCCGGACCATCGCCCGGAGGTAGACCGGGACCCCCAGATCAACCAGGGATTCCTCGATCACCCCCCGGGGAAGCGAGTTAAAGGCGTTGACGATGTCTAGTGACACCGCCAACGCCACCCCGCCCCGAGCCAGTCCTTCCCCCACGAGGGACCGCACACGGCCGACCGCATCGACCGTGGACCGCCCCCCGCGGAATCCGTACTGGTCCTCCGGTAGCCCGGGACCACCCCCCCACTCCAGGTGTCGGACGAGTCGGCCAACGAGAATCCTCTCGAAGATTTTGCCGATCTCGTCCAGAAGGCAGATGGGCCGGTACGCCGATGGCTGATCAGGAGGCCTGCCCTCCTTCCTCAGAAGGACGAGGCTGGCCTCCTTCCACTTCCCCGGGAAGACGCCACGCTTCAGGCATTCCTCGAAGAGTGCCCTCATCCGCCCGACGAAAAACCCCGCGGTGAGCGCCATCACTCGCGCCAGGACGCCATCGGGACCAGGGGCAGTCTTTTTGCCCCTTAGCTTCCCGACGGCGTCCGCCATCTCCTCGTCCGTGATCCCCCATTCCGGGAGCCAGCCCGGCACTTCAGGCGCGGGCGCGTCCGCATCCTCCTCCCCTCCGGCGGGGAAGAGCGTCCTCAGGACTGTCTCCAGAAACCGGGGATCCATCGACAAGGTCAGCGGGGGCGCCCACGGTCGCAACATCTTCGTTACGATCTTGTATGGGCGCCCCCACGGATCCTCGTCGAGCGAACGGAGGAGTTCCTCCCACGCCTCGATCTTGGCCCGTCTGATGGAACGGCTCAGGAGTCTCCGCGCCTCGCGGTACGACTCCCAAGCCCGATCCACCAGGGCCGTCACCCCTCGCCTCCTGGCTCTTGTATAGCCGCGTCTGGCCTGGACCGAGGCGCGCCTCAGTTCGGCGATCTCCCCGGTCCACCAGTACGCGGCTCGTCTTTGAGGTGGCTTGGCCCGGGGCATCGCGACATCGCAGATTGCGGTCATCGCGGCCCCCAGCCACTCCACCTCCTCGTCTATCGCTACCTCTTCCCCCCTACCCGCCCAAGTGACAGCTCTGGCGGCCGCCTCCAGACGGTCCTCATCTAACTGCTTGAGGGACCACCGCTTTACGGGGCGGGCATCGCCCAGTGCAGCGTGCGGAGGGACCTTCGCTCCCACGACCATCTCAATATAGAGATGGTCGGAGAGCGTCTCCACCTCAGAGACGACCCTCCACCCGCTGATCCCCCGCGCGGCGACAGGGTTGGCCAGTGTGATGTCCACAACTGACTCCCCCTGCCACCGCACGAGGGTACTCCTCGCCCCCCTATTTTGTACCAGGAGCCCTAGCGTCGCCGCCCAGTCGGCGACCACCCGGCCCCTGGCGTTGTCCGCCCTCGAGCCCCAGAGAGTCGAGTGGACATTAAAGTCCCCAGCCACGAGGACCGGGCGACCGGGGAACCTCCTCACCCAGCCGCCCAGCTCCTCGAGGCTATCCTCGACCCTCCGGAGCTCCCAGCTTGGTGGGAGGTAAACTCCCACTACTACGGTGGTCCCCCAACGGACGACCACATACCCGTGGCCGTCCCCAAGCCTGGTGGCAGGAGGAGAATCTCCGGAGCTCCCCCCCGCCCCAAACTATCGCAATCGAGGCGCGGGAGTCCGCGAACCATTTGGGGTCGCTGGCCGGGACCCGATACGGCTCGGCAGCGACCCCCAACCCATAACCACGTTCCGCAAGGCTCTGGACAAACAGGTCCTGAGCCCCGCGGGCGTGGTTCAAATTTGTTTGGAGGAGCCGATGTACCATCAATCCAGGGTAACGTCATCATCTCCTCCGGCGCCAGTATCCTCCCCGACGTCGGCCACGTCGACCTCCATTGCCTCCCCGGTCATTGGCTGCTCTGCTTCCTCCTTGTCCTTCGCAGCCTCCCTCCTCTTCCTCTGCGGGAGCGGGATCCCCTCACCGGACGGATCCGCCGTTTCCGCCACCGCCGGTGCCTCCACCGCCGCGAGGAGCACCCCCCCCAGCCGCTGCCGCCAGCACCACGGACGGGGGCCCCCCTCCACGGGGGAGGACCACCCGCGGAGTCATGGGAGTGCCCACCCTTGGGCCCACGGGTTTCCCCCCTACGGGACCCGCGCGACAAGCGGGTCCTCCTATCCTATGCCTCGCCGGGCCGCCCGAGTCCTTACAGACCGGGCAGCGCGGCGAGGAAGCGCAATCTGCGGACCGGTGCCCGGCTAAGCCGCACCGGAAGCACCGGTCCCCCCACTCCGTCCCTTCGTTGGGGCAGCGCTGGCGAACGTGGCCCAGCTCCATGCATTTATAGCACTGGAGCGGGCGCTCCGCCAGTAGCTCCACTCGCGACCACGTCCACCCTATCTTGACCTTTCCGGTCTTTGACAGGGCGGCCGCGGCCGCGAGCGGGCACCTAGCCCACGCTGCCCCCAAACCCGTGGGCCCGAGCCTAATCGGTCCCACCCTTACGTCCTTCGACCGACACTTACCCGCGCGCGCTATCTCTGCCGCAATAAGGTCTGGAGTCGCCGCCTCCTGCAGATCCCGGAGGAGGATCTCTCTCGTCTTAACGGGACGATCCACCTTTACGCCCTCAACGCCGGAGAGGGCCATCGACATGGCGGTGGCCAGGCGATCAGCTTTTTCCGACCCCCCAGCCCTCGCCACCTCGAGGATCAAGGCACCCGTGCGGGCCCTCCTGGGCCTGAGCGCCTCGATCCCCAGGTCCGCCAGGTTGACCCTCTCCTGGGCCAACCTCATAACCTCCGCGTACTTCCCCTCCGGGGCCGTCAGAACGACGGCGGCTGTTCGGGGGGGTCGCGGAAGAGCGCGGCGTTTGCGCTGCTGCTGTTGCTGCTGCTGGTGCTGCTGCTGCCGCTGCTGCTGCTGCCGCTGCTGCTGCAGCCGACCCTGTTTACGGGCACGCAGGGAAGGAGACTTACCGACTGGTGCCGCCACTCCACCCTGTTGCCCCTGACGCCGGACTCCTTCGGCCGGGGTGTCCCACGCCCGCTGTTGTTGCTGCTTCCGCTGCGGCTGCTGCTGCTGTTGTTGTTGCTGCTGCTGCTGCTGCCTCTGCTTCGGCTGTTGCTGTTGCTGTCGCCGCTGCTGCTGTGGCCCTTGCTGCTGCTGCTGTCTCTGCTGATGGGGAGTTCCCGGCACCTCCCTCGAGGCAGCAGCTTTCCTTGCTTTCTTGGCGACCTTCCGCCCTACCACTTGGGCCCAGGTCCCTTCCTGGGAAACGGGGGCCGGCGTTGGTCCCAGGACCCCTTCCGGCGAGGGGGTAGGGGCTCCAGTCTCTCCCCTCTTTCTTTTCCCCGGCTGAGGTACGGCTCCCTCCGGGCCCGATGTTTCCGCTCCGCTAGTAGGGCCGGAAACTCCGGGGTCAGGGAGTTCATGTGTCGCGGCCGACCGCGCAGTTAACCCGGCCCACTGAGTCTCCCCCCAGATCGCCGGACTCCCAGGTTCAGCCGGAGTCGTCGCCGCCTTGAGGAGACGGAGAGCCCTCGGTTCCCATTCCTCCCTAGTCCACCGCTCCATGAACATTGAGAGCTGGCTTAGCACCGTTCGCTGTAAATATTCCTCAAACTCCCCCCGTGACTTAGGAAGCCATCCGGGGGAGGAGGTCAACGCTGCTCCTTTCGGCGTCTGGTTGGCCCCCTTCTCTCCTTGGTGAGGGGAGCCGGAATTCCTCGATAGCCTCCTCTCGGCAGGCGGAGGGTCGAGGTCGCGGAGATCACGGAGCTCAGAGAATTTCTTCTCCAATTCCGCGATTCTCCGGTCCCTCTCACACACCTGCCTCTCCAGCATCTCCACTTTTTGCCGGAGGGCATCCGTTCCCTGGCCCGTCTCAGCCGAGGGGCCGCCAGCCGCTCTCCTGGAGAGGATTTTGGCCCCCGCTTTGCCCACCAGGGCAGCCAGCCGCAGATCCCTTTTGGCGGTGCCAGAGAGGTGTTGGCAGACGTAGGCCAGATGGTCGACCCTCTCGGCATGCTCGGCGATCTTCTGCGCCACGTACGCCGTCTCCTTCCCCGTCATCTGCTCCTCAAGCTCGCTGACCGGAGGCAAATTTTGTGCCGGTGGAATAGAGCTGGTCGGCGGCGTCACCTCCTCCCACCGTCCAGAGCCCACCATGCTGCCCAGTTCCCCCGCCAGCCGGGCCTTCTCCTCGGCCCGATTTTTGGCCGCCTCTAAATTACGGACCGCGGTCCGTAACCTTTTCGTCTCCATTTTTTGGGCTCTTGCCACTGGATCCTTAGGGTTCCGCCCCCGCGTTTCGGTCGTTCGCTTTGGCGTCCGCGTAGGGGGAGTCATGAAACTCCCGTTCTCGTCACTATCCCCAGAGGATACGAAAACTGCGTCTCCCTCATCATCGCCCCCCACCCCAGTTGAGGCGCGAGACGAGGTCGACACCGACCGCCCCCTGCGCGAACCCTCCTTGGAACTTAAGGGCCCGGGCCTCAGACTCATGGTCTTGCCCCCCCTCGTTATCCCGTCCTCGTCCGTCGTTTCCTGCGTCATCGTCATTTCGTTCATACTCATTACCGTTTGTTCCCACTCCCCGCCACGGCTCGGGGTTGCCCCCTATGCCCCAGCCCCCTGCCAACAGCAGGGCGACTGGGACTCCAGGCCCTTACTCACCCATGAGGAGAGGGCATCAAGGCCCAGCCCCCCATGGGCTTTCAGGGCTCCCGTCGCTCCGACCCGACGGGCACCGTGACGGGTGCCGCCACGCGGGAGGCCCCACGGACAGACAGGTACCGCAGGGTGTCGCACCCCACCCAAGGTCCTGCCCGCCGTGGCGACCAGCCTACAATCCTTAACCGGGGCCGAGGTAACCTCCGCACCCCGGCTAACCGCCTACTCCGATGGCCAGGTTCGGGAGGGATGCGATCCCCGACCATCGGAGTTACCTTACTCGCCGTCGGTCTATTTCACCCGGCGGCCTTCTCATCCAGCACACACATATGCACACTGGGTCACACCCGCCGGGCCCGATCTCGGAGTACGTCCAAGCGGTCCCCGCGGGCGCAGCCCCACATGTACCCCCACATCCATACTGACAGCACAAACATGCGGGAGGAAGAGCCCCGAGGGCCCGCTCCCGCATGGGACGTCACACACATATCTATAAATACCACACAAACAGCACATGACACAAACGGGCATGTGCCCCCTCCGACCGTCGGACCCAGCCCCGGAAATAAGTTCCGGCGGCTCCGAACGGCCCCGCCCAGCAGGCCCCAACCCCAGAATAAGTCCGGGTGGCTCTGGTGGACGTCCTTACCTCGGGTGCGAGGGACGCCCAGCCGCGCCCGCCCGCGCCGCCCCGGCATGAGAACGTCGAGTCCGGGAAGCCCCCAGTACGGGTTGTCTCCGCGCCCATTGAACTCCCGAAAGATTTAATGAGGCGGAGCCCCGCCAAAATCTGCCGATTTTAACTCGCTCGAGGCGAGTCGGTGTCGATTGCGACAGCAAGCTGCCTAACAATACGACGACCCAAGGGAAATCGACAGAGGAGGAGAAGGAGCCCCCGGCACGACGGCCCACCCGTAAGCGGCGCCGACTCACGCGTACCGCCGCCCCTCGCCCCTACTTCGGCCGCGCCGGGACCGCTGTGGGGTGCAAGCACTCCCTGGGACCGCTCCAAACGGAGCACCTCCGCCCTCTACAAGGCCAACGCCAGGGTACGCCTGTCCCATGCCTATGGCTATCAATGGCGCCCTCTGGCAGGTTTCCTCTCTGGGATTCTCTCTCCCCGGGTGAGGTGGCTTTTAAGGCGGCCATAGTCGCCCGTGACAAAGGCCGGATCGGGACCACGCATTTACGACTCCCCCTTCACCGGAGTGGGGGTCACGCCCCCTACGGCACAATGCCCGGCTAGAGGTCCTCGGGGTGGCCAGGGCCCCGCCTGCGTGGGAGAAGGGAGGCGCCCACGCCCTTCCCAAACACCCTCCGCAGCCTCTGAGTTGCTTGGGTACCTCGGGGTCGCAAACACCCGTACCGCCAGGATTGAGAGATTGCTCCCTCGCTCCCAACGGCCCCTGAGGGGAGAACGTCCGGCTACAACCTAACCTTGCAGCCGGAGGCTGCAACGGTGCCGCCGACCGATGTCAATACGGACACCGAGGCCGAGTGAGTTGTATAGAGCTCAGTATTATTACGTTTATGGGCACATTTAAGAGTGTTTATTTTATTTTCCGTGTTCATTTGCCCATATATATATATATATATATATAGTATTATCATTTATTCTCGTTGCGTGCCACTAAGGCAAGGTTACTCATATAATATATTCTTTTGCGTGCCACTCAGGCAATTTCCATATATATATCCATATAAATAAATATACATACTCGCTCTCGTAGTTATAAGCGCGTCGTCGGATGACCGACAGTCATAAGTGATTTATAGTTTCTTTTGGGTTCCTTCCCCGTAATTTTCAGTTTAATTTGTTATTACTATGATTATTATCGCCGTATATTGCTTGGTGCGGCATAGTGAAATAGTCTATTACAGTATAAGGGGATAAAACCCGTGATTCAGCGTTAATTACGCATTTTATCGCGTATATGAGTAAATTACGCGTGAGATGTCAACGATCGCGTAGATACGAGCCGTTTACGTGCCGATAGACCTGTTGATAGCAAGTCCGATAGAGTCCTACGCGTACGACATGAGGACATTGCATCCATGCGATCCGGATTAATGAGCGTAACCAGCGTGTTCGTTGAGCGTCGGAGAAGACGTCCATGGCACTCTCCGAGAACCCTAACCTCTCTGCAGCGAAAATCTTGCAGAGACCTCGCGCGATCAAACGACCGTTACCAATGGCCTACCGAGGTCCTAATTAGGCCCCATACCAAGTTTCACCCTGGTCCGACCTGGCTGCAGGTAACTTCCTGCAGGAACATCATCTACAGGAACAAACGACAGGGATAACTTCGCTGAGTCCCAAGGAAGCCCACTGACCGACTCCCGTCGTTCTACGAACCCTCTGCAACAAAATCGTTGCAGACACCTTCCTCGAGGAAAAGTCCACCATAGGTGCGCTCGCGAGACCCTAATTGACACCTCCGTCAAGGTCCCGTTCTAGTCCGACGATTCTGCAGGAAGACCACTGCAGAATGTGAAAAAAGTGAAATAATCGTTCGGAGGGTCCTTAGGGGACGCAAATTAGCATAACTATAGCGTTGCAATTTAGATCTGATCGTTCTGCAACTAACTTCCTGCAGGAACGACATCGCCGGGAAAATGAGTTATTTCCCGTTATATTAGGATATAAGGATCATCTGTGATAAAAGGCGAGGTTATATGTTCATAAATAACGAAATTGCGCCGTACCTGTGAATACATGTAATAGCATATAAAATGTCATATGTAATTTCTCAAATATACATCCCGAGATACGTTTCCAGTATTACGAGGGTAGAAATATCGATTATACGGCATTCCTACGTGTTTGTCGCGTTTATCGATTTCCTGCGTAGCGACGATCAGGCGATGTGACGTCATCATTGCTCGAGACAAACAAGAGTGGGGGTAACCCTCTGCGTGGGGACGTGCGACGTAGCGAGCGAGCGCTCGTGGTTAGTCGTCCGGGAGATCTCAGAGAGACAACTCAATACACGAACTGTCAAGTATTCGCGAACGTTCTCGAACAAAGAGAATCTCACTAACAACCGGCGAGACCCGCGTACGGAGCGATATCCGGATATATCACGTAGCGTCGACAAGTGCGTGCGACTTACAACGAATAGTGCGAACATATACATCCGTATACGAAACAAAGGACAATCACGCGGGAGAATATACGATATTCTCACAACGACCGGTGATACCCATGTTGCGGACGAACATTCGTTGGTTAGAGCTCACATGTAAATATTGTACATACACATTTGTTAGTAGATAAATAGCGTGCGTTAGTTTATAGGTTGTGTTATACTGCATGACAGTTTTAAATATTATTCGCGTTACCGTCGGTAACGGCTACCTCGCGTCGGTAGACTCGCGTGAAACGTTGGCGGACCGCGATCGAATTGCCAATTTTCGGGCGACTCACCCGACTCGTGCTGCCCGCCCGCGGGTGGCCCCCCTAACCACTCTTGGAATTTGGTACTCGCGCGCGACTTGCTTCGCAGGAGCGCGAGCCGAAAAGGGATCGGAGCACTCTCACTCACATTCCGACCTTCGAGTACACACCTTTTCAATCGGATAAGTTTTCGTGCCTGACTTTCGAGTGCCTGTGTCGTGCTTGCTTGCTGACTTGCTTGCTTCCTTCCTGCCTTGCCTGCTAACGCACGATAGCCTGCCCAGCTCTCCCGCTACCACGGAGGCCGGCCGAGCGGAAGGACGAAGGATACGACCAGGAGAACGGGCATCGATACGGTGAGTCGCCTTTTCTATCGTTTCTTTTCGCTGCACATTGTGCGTAATTTCGTAATCGCGAGGGGCCGACACCCCCCTCTGGTCCTTCGAACCAGCCGTAGATTGCAGGCCAATCGCAAATCCGGGAATTATTTAACACCCCCCGAGCATTGGTCCTTCGAGCCGGATTAGCCGGATTAGCCGGATTAGATTTTCGCGTTTTTTAGAGAACTCCGCCGACCTTTCGCGCGAGTTTACCGAATCAATGCAAATCGTTTTCGCATTATATCAAATAATCGGCGCGTGCACCCTCGCACCGCGTGATCGCTCTCTCGCTCGCACGTCGCATCGGCACGTCGCAGCGAGGACATCCGCGTGATATTGTCGTTTGCGCGTACCATTGTTTCGATCGTTTTGCTCGCTGCATCTCGTTGCACTTCTCATAAACTCGGATAATCGGCGCGTGCACGCCCTCATCACGTGATCGCTCGCCGCACCGCGTGATCGCTATCTCTCTCGCACGTCGCATCGGCACGTCGCGGGAAGATAACAGCGATGATAGTTTCGAGCGCGTGCCATTGTCTTTTCTCGCTTTCGCCCGCTGCATAGTCGTTGCAGCCCTCATTAATTATCGCGTCGACGGATCGGCGCGTGCACGCGCGCCCTGCGTGATCTCGTCCTTCGCGCGCGCGCGCCATCAGCACGACCACACCGCGTGATCGCTCTCTCGCTCGCACGTTGCATAGGCACGTCGCGACGAAGACATCCGCATAGTAGTTGTAAACGAATCACGAAAAATTGTAAAGGCGCGCGCACGTGCCATTATTCGTTTGCGGCGCCACGAAATTCTGCATAATCGTTGCAGACCTCGCATTGCAAATTTGATAGTGTCGAGGGCGATCGAATGTTCGAACATATTCCATCGTCTTCGATCATTTGTTCGAACTCGAGCCGTCCGCCCCCCCCCCCTTTTGGCCTTGGCGAGCGGCGCGGTTTTTCGCCTATTTGTTTCGAATTGTTTGCTCTCGGCTTTCCAAGGCGCGACATATTTTCGTGCGTTTTTTTTGTTCTGACCGGCTGCCATCCTCCTGACTGATCGACCATTCGACTTCGAAATCGTTCGTCGGTTTTTTCGGTTGCGTACGTACACATATATCACACCTCGTCGACCGATCGACCCTTCAACATGCCTAAAGGATCGAGATCGCGGCGCGAATTGTGTATCCGTCGTATGAGGGAGATACACCAATACTCGATGCTCGCAATAGACAACGCGGCTCAGAGACCGAATTTCCTCGTTCGCTATCCAACCGTGCGCCAAGTAGTTGCGGATTTTGAGGAAGCTCATCTCAAAATCATACAAGATGCCACGGATGACGAGTTCGCGACCGAGGACGCGATTCGCGACGATTTTGACAAGATGCGCTTCGCGGTAATAGGGCGATATGAAAACTTCGTCGCCGCCGAGCGAGCAGCCGCCCCACAGCCGTCGCAACCCGCGCCTACTTCGGCCATCCGATTACCGAAGATCGATCTCCCGAAATTCGCGGGTGATCTCGCCCTATGGCCGTCCTTCATCGCGTTATTCGACACGGCAATTCACTCGAATGCTGGGATTTCCGATATACAAAAATTCCAATACCTATTAGCCTCGTTGTCGGGAGAGGCGCTTGGCGTCGTGAAGAATCTGCCGTTGACCGCCGAGAATTACGTGATCGCGTACGATGCGCTTCGGGGGCGCTATGAAAACAAACGTAAATTAGCTACGCACTACTGGCGTTCGTTTGCACACGCCAACCCTTGGTCGCGGATACCGCCGAGTCGCTTCGCGCTCTGTTGGACGTATTCACCGAGAACACGCGCGCCCTGCAGATGATGGGCTACCCCGTGGACGCGTGGGACTTTGTGCTGCTGAATCATTTGTTGGAGAAACTCACTCCTACGTTACGGGAGAAATTCGAGGCGACCCACATGTCGGTGGAACCGCCCCGGTATGAAAAACTGACGAATTTTCTAGCGGGATATTGCACGGTCCTCGCGTCAGTATCGGACGCTTCGCCGCGGTCAAACAAGCCGAAAGCGCAGAATCAATCGGGGAGGGCCGCGTCAACGACTTCGCTCGTCGCGCAGAACGCCGCGTGCCCCAAATGTAGGGGACAGCATCTACTGGCTAAGTGCCCCGAGTTCTTAAAACTCTCGCCCAAAGACCGACATGGCCTCGCTCGCGGACAGGGACTTTGTCTGAACTGCCTCCGCGCAGGACATAATTTGAAGAGCTGCCCTAGCTCTTGGACTTGCCGGTCTTGCCAGGCGAAGCACCACTCTCTCCTGCATTTCGAGCAGGCTAGTGTCTCGTCTATCGCGGCCTCCCCGGCGATCGCTCCGGTCGTTGGCGAAACCGGGGCGTCCGTGAGCGCTGTCGAGAAACCGATCGTCTCGATGGCGAGTCTTTCAAACAGCGTCGTCCTACTGTCGACCGTTCGAGCGGAGGCGCTCGACGCTTATGGGAACGCGTTTTCCGGTTCGCCTATTACTCGATAGCGCGAGTCAGGCAAACTTCGTCACCGAGAGATGCCTTAGACGGGGCGGGTTTGCGCGAACAAGGCATCGCGCAACGGTGTTGGGCGTCAACGACACTAAAACCGCCACTACGAGGGGCCTTACTTCGTTCGTCGTTCGGACGCGAGATAGGGACGACCTTCGTTTCCCGGTCGAGGCTACGGTGCTCTCTCGCATTACCTCGCCGCTGCCCCATAGCCGCGTCGATTCGAAATCGTGGAGTCACCTACGGGGGCTGCCGCTCGCGGACCCGGAGTACAACTCGCCCGACTCCATCGACATTCTATTGGGGGCAGACTCTTTCGTGTCTGTGTTGCGCGACGGACGGCGCACCGGCAGAAGTGGAGAACCGGACGCGTTCAACACGGCTTTCGGCTGGGTATTGATGGGCGCGGTCTCGCCGTCGTTCCATGAGCAACCTTTGCATTCTTTCGCCACCACCATTGAATCGATCGACGCCGCGGTGGGGCAGTTCTGGAGGCTAGAGGAGGTTCCGGAACAGACTCCTTGCTCCGAGGAGGATCGACGTTGCATGGAGTATTTCGACCAAACCACTTATCGCGATCATTCGGGTCGCTTCGTCGTGAAATACCCTTTCGCGTCCGACCCCCCTACCTTCGTAGATTCTCGGCCGATAGCCGTTAACAGATTGCGCGCACTCGAGCGCCGATTCAAGGCGAACCGGGAACTTCGTGACAGCTATAATGCTTTTATGCAGGATTACCTTGATAGCGGGCACATGGAGTTAGCGAGCGAGCCACCCCCAGCGGACGGTCGCGTCTACTATCTCCCACACCATGGTGTCCACAAGCTGGATAGCACCACTACCAAACTTCGAGTCGTTCTCGACGCCTCGTCGAAGTGCCCGAACGGGCTGTCGTTAAACAATACGCTCCTCAGCGGACCGAGGCTGCAACCAAACATTGACGCGGTCCTACTCCGATTTCGCGCGGAACCCGTGGCCATCACCGCGGACGTAAAACAGATGTTCCGACAAATATGGATGCACCCGGAACATCGCAACTATCAGCGCATCGTCTGGCGTTTTTCGGAGTCGGACCCCATTCTCGACTACTTGCTCACAACGGTGATTTTTGGTAGCACGGCCTCTCCGTTTCTGGCGATTTATTGCCTCCTTAAGTTGGCTCGCGATAATCGGGATAGATATCCTTTAGTCTACGCTATGCTGCTCGAGTCTCTATACGTAGACGACGTTGTGGCCAGCGTCCGCACCGTCGAACGAGCCATCGCGCTTCGCGATCAATTACTCGAATTATTTCGGAGCGCCTGTTTCGAGCTGCGAAAATGGGCGAGCAGCCATCCTGCCGCGTTGTCGGGACTCGACCCGGAAATCTGCAGTCAGACGGTGTTGTCGTTTGAGGCGCCCGAAGACCAAGCACTCAAGGTTCTGGGCCTTCGCTGGCACTCGCAATCGGATAGTTTTGGGTTTTCGCTAAACCCTCTGACTCGAAAATGCACTAAACGGACGATCTTATCGGAGGTGGCGCGTATTTTTGACCCCTTGGGATTTTTGGCGCCACTGACCTTTACAGCGAAGCGATTGATACAGCGATTGTGGACGCTAAGGCTCGAGTGGGACGACGAACCACCGGTAGATGTTCGCCGACAATGGGAACGCTATCAAGCTGAATTCGACGCGCTGGCTTCCCTGCGTATTCCTCGTACATTCCCCGCGGGTGACAGAGTCCGCCGCGAATTACACGGTTTCTGCGACGCGAGCGAGCAAGGATACGGGGCGGTGGTGTACCTACGTGTTATAACCCTTTCAGAGACTAAAATCGTGATTCTTTGTGCCAAATCGAAGGTGGCTCCGCTGCGCGCTATCTCTCTACCCCGATTAGAGCTCTGCGCCGCGTTGCTCCTAGCCAATTTACTGGCTTACGTTCGTCAAGTCCTACGGGGACATTTAGACATCGATGAGGAATATGCCTGGTCGGACGCCAAGGTTGTCCTCTGTTGGATCCGCTCCTCCCCGCACCGATGGAAGACGTTCGTTAGGAATCGCGTCGCTCGGATACAGGAGAAGGTAGCAGTATCGGCCTGGGGTCACGTGGCCACTGAATTCAATCCAGCCGATCACTGCTCGCGTGGACTTTTCCCTCGCGAACTCGTGGCGAACTCGATATGGTGGGAGGGCCCTGAGTGGCTGATAGATTTCGAGTCCCGCACCGAGCCTGCCCTTGACGAGGAAATCCCGTGCGAGGAGGAGAGGATCGTCACGCTCGTCGCGTGCGAGACACCCAATGTCATCTCGCTATTGTTAAGTAGATTTCGTCGTTAGATAAGATTAGTAGAGTAATCGCGTATATCATAAGGTTTACGACTCGATCCAGGGCCAAGCCGGTACCCGCGACCTTGGCCGTGGATCAACTCGAAGCGCACTCAGCGCTACTAACGGTGGTGAAATTGGTCCAGTTGGAGTCCTTCGGCGATGAAATCGATCGACTGAGTAACGGGAAGAGGCTCCCCAAGCCGCTCCGCAAACTCGCTCCGTTTTTAGACCCAACGGGACTTCTCAGGGTGGGCGGCAGACTCGGCCACTCGGGCCTGAGCTTCGAAGCCAAGCACCCCGTGCTGCTACCAAATAACCACCGACTAACCGAGCTTGTTATCGAACAGGTGCACCGCGCACACCTACACCCCGGAAGACGCACACTCCAGTACTTGCTCGCCCGGCAGTATTGGATAATCGGAGTGCACCGCGCGATCCGGCGAGTACTCTCCGGTTGCTACGGGTGTTTCCGCGCGAATCCCCGCACGCTCCAACCCCCCATGGCGGATCTCCCGATCGAGAGAGTTGGCGCAGCCAAGCCGTTCTCAATAAGCGGCGTGGACTTTGCGGGGCCGTTCTCGATAACCCCCCGCCGAGCTCGGGGAGTTTCTTCCTTTAAGGCCTATGTATGCCTGTTCGTCTGCTTCGCCGTTAAGGCGATCCATTTGGAGGCCGCTTTTTCGCTGTCCACAGACTCCTTTCTCGCTGCGCTGCGACGCTTCGTGGCCCGTCGCGGACGCTGCTCACTCCTCTATAGTGACTGCGGCACCAATTTCGTGGGAGCATCGCGAGAACTCGAGCACCACATGCGTTGCGCGGCGGAGCGAGAAAGGATCAAATGGTCCTTTAATCCTCCCTCCGCGCCCCATTTCGGGGGCCTCTGGGAGACAGGAGTCAAATCCTTCAAAACCCATCTTCGTCGGGTGGTGGGGGATCAAATCCTGACCGTGGAGGAGTTCACGACGGTCCTCGCCCAGGTCGAGGCCGTCCTGAATTCTCGACCCCTCTGCCCATTGAGCACCGATCCATTGGATCTCGAAGTCCTTTCTCCGGGACACTTCCTAACCACGGAGCCTCTCGTAGCCGTCCCCTCGCCCGATCTGACTCCGCTGCCGATGAATCACTTAGGTCGATGGCAGCTGGTACAGCGAATTCATCAAGACTTTTGGAAACGCTGGCACCGGGAGTATCTCAACACCTTACAGCAGCGTCCCAAGTGGGTGACCTCTGCCAACCCTCTCGCCGTGGGCGCCTTAGTGCTCGTTAAAGATGACAACGCGCCCCCCTTGCGCTGGAAGCGCGGCCGGGTGGAGGCGCTACATCCGGGTAGCGATGGCGTCCCGCGCGTCGCCACGGTTCGGGTCGCGGACGGCTCGATTCAGCGTCCCCTGGTGAAGCTGTGCCCTCTGCCCATGGGCACACTACCACGGGCGACCGTCGCCGATTAGAAGGAAAAAATACAAACTTGTATTTTGGTGGGCGGTATGGTTGGAGCTCACATGTAAATATTGTACATACACATTTGTTAGTAGATAAATAGCGTGCGTTAGTTTATAGGTTGTGTTATACTGCATGACAGTTTTAAATATTATTCGCGTTACCGTCGGTAACGGCTACCTCGCGTCGGTAGACTCGCGCGAAACGTTGGCGGACCGCGATCGAATTGCCAATTTTCGGGCGACTCACCCGACTCGTGCTGCCCGCCCGCGGGTGGCCCCCCTAACCACTCTTGGAATTTGGTACTCGCGCGCGACTTGCTTCGCAGGAGCGCGAGCCGAAAAGGGATCGGAGCACTCTCACTCACATTCCGACCTTCGAGTACACACCTTTTCAATCGGATAAGTTTTCGTGCCTGACTTTCGAGTGCCTGTGTCGTGCTTACTTGCTGACTTGCTTGCTTCCTTCCTGCCATTGCCTGCTAACGCACGATAGCCTGCCCAGCTCTCCCGCTACCACGGAGGCCGGCCGAGCGGAAGGACGAAGGATACGACCAGGAGAACGGGCATCGATACGGTGAGTCGCCTTTTCTATCGTTTCTTTTCGCTGCACATTGTGCGTAATTTCGTAATCGCGAGGGGCCGACACCCCCCTCTGGTCCTTCGAACCAGCCGTAGATTGCAGGCCAATCGCAAATCCGGGGATTATTTAACACCCCCCCGAGCATTCGTGATTATTCGAGAATTGTCGAATTTTACACGCGACACGCGAACTGTGATAAACGATAACGTTGATACACCACGAGTGACTGTAAATCATCGTTGATCGAACTGTAATGACTATTTATTCAGAATTTATTGAATAAATACATTGTTATATAAAAGTGATATCCTCAGTGTCTGAAATCATTCGACGATATCCCGTGACCTGTCCTGAGTCACCTTCTAAGCGGTAGATACACGCGAGATCACCGTTCCTACAAATAAATCAAGTGCGAGTCAATGCACATTAATTAATTAATTACGTTATACGTATACCGTATACGATACTTACCTGAGATTCTGCGACGATCCTGATGGTGTGACATCCGTGACGATCCAGTGGTCCAGAGCATCGTTGGTAGTAAGCGGCTTCTACGAAGGAGGTCCATCCATACGCCGTGCGGCCAGCAGCAGTCCGGAACACCTGAAAAAGAGAAAAAGGGGAATTAGTCGACAGATACGGTTAGTAGTATACTTACCTTTCTCGGTTTAACGGGTAAAATCGAGTGGCGACCGTGTTTCACGAATTTTCAACATTTTCGGAGATTTAAATGAATGAGTCGTATCGCGCGTACGCCTACGTGTCCGGTTACAGTGTATTAGCCTGCGTTAGATAGATAATTCGTTCGCAAGTTCACAACGCGAAGAAAGAACCTGCAAACCGTCTAAACAACGCCAAGCGGTCGGCGAGACGGCTTATTATGCATATTACCTAGCCAGTGTTACCCGTTACGCTTAGTAATTTGTGTAATAACTGGCGACCGTGACAGGACTTCGATTAGTCCCGTTCGCGCATAAAAGTATAATAAATAAATATTTATTCAAAGAATAACTAATTGCGACCGTTGTAATAAATTTAGAAGCAGTGTTACGACAATCAAGTGTGACAGATATAAGCAGATTAACGAACAACCGTCGCGAGAACGTGCGTATAAGTGACGCGAGATCCGTCGTGATTTATAACAATCGCGTCACGAGTAACGCGCGGACGTGTGTGTTAACGTTGTCTGTTGCGAAACGAATTATACGCAATTAGGCAAAATAGGGCCGAAAAGAGGTACGCGTGGCAGAAATTACTGCACACCGAGAGCCGATAGAATGGCTAACGTGCAGCATACTCCTGTTCTTCCTATCGCCAATCGAACCAGATCGCGACATGCATCTGGAGGCGCGGAGACGGAGCGCGATAATGCGTTATTGGTAGATAGCAATATAAATGATAATTTATTGCAAATAGCGGATCATACGACCGCACCAGTCAATTTGAGTCGCGAACGCGATACCGTCGCAGCGGATATGCCGACGGATAACGAAGCGCAGTTGTATCGTCAAATCCAAGAGTTAACCGAACAATTGGAGATACTTAGGGCACAAATGCGGCAACAGAGACGCGAATCTATCGATACCCAGAACACAGAATCGGAACGACCGTCGAATCACGATAGGAAAAAAATCGATCCGAATGCGTGTGAGATAGATAGGGCGCCGGATAACGCCGTGTTAGATTTAGTCCCGACGCGCGTAAGATTACCACGAGGGGGTTGGTTGAAAAATCCCTTCGACGAGCTCAATTTTCGCGGTAAGACAGACAGCCAGAATCCGATAAGATTTCTCGACAAGTTTGAAAAACTCGCGAGATACGAGGCAGTCCCGGAGGACGAACAGCTGTGTTATTTCGGTAGATGTATGAAAGGCGCAGCGGCCCAATGGTTCGAGCTGCAATACGCGGAAGATATTGAGCAGATAAAATGTCTCTTCAGACAACATTTTTGGGGCACTCAAGCCCAGATGAGATTTCGTCAAATGATATATTTCGGTAGATTCAAGTCAGGAGGCATGTCCATGACTGAATACGCGTTAAATTTAGCTCGTCAAGCGAAAACGCTGACACCACCCATGACCGACGACGAGATCATACAAACCGTTCGTGAGCATTTCGATGCGGACATCACGCGGGAGCTCAGACCGTCGGTGGTGCGTAACGTGAGCGAATTTATCGCAATGCTGGATACTCTCGAAAACGAGAGAGAAACGCGTAGATTGCGCGCGGATGCGCGCAGATCTAACGATAAACGCGAAAATCGAGCGGTAAAGACGCGACACCGAGTCGAAATAGCGCTAACGCTCGAAGAGATTTCCGTGATGACAAACTTCCGAGACGCGATGCGACGAGAAATTCGCCGTTTAAGAAATCGTCAGGTTGGAAGAGATCGGAATCACCAGACGCGGCGCGTAGAGACAAAGAGGGTGTCGGGATAGTTGAATTGCCGAATACGAGCGACAAGGATGCGAAACCGAAAGAAACGCGATATTCGCGTGAAAGACCGGAGAATCGCAGTAAATGGCGATCCGGATATAATAGAGACGATAGAAATCGAAATAATTTCTCGTCGAATCGCGAGCGTTACGTCGATAAGGATCGCGGACGAAAAGTTGCGGCGATCACGACAGGTGACGCAGATCTTGCGAAAAATAAGGATAGCGATCGCGAAAGCGTAGAATCGCGTGACAGTGATAAAGAATGTAATGCGATAACGCGCGAGGGTGAACCGAGCGCGGAAATGTCGCGAAATCCGTTGAATATCATACGTACACGTGAAATAATTTCCGAGCTAGACGAAGAAATGCTAGCGGAACATAAAAAAAGAGCCGTCTTAGATGAATTGCCAATGATCGTAATGATGTTCGATCGAATCAAAGTTAAAGCTTTAATCGATACAGGTTCGCAGATTACTGCGATAACGAAAACTTGTTTCGATAATTTATGCGAGACGGGAGTGTTTATTGATATTCAACCGATAAAAAAATTCGCGTTGAAAGGAGCGTTCTCGGAACGAGGAACGACCGTAGCGTCAAAAGCGCGAATAATGTTCGAGTATCAAGAGAAAAAAGGACCCCGCACTAATTATATGGGAAAATGGATCTCGGTAAAATCGGCTAATTTTTTAATATGTTGTAGCTTATGACCTACTGAACAAAAAATGTAATGGGCACAAAGCTAAATAATGGACAGTTTTTGAGCTACAGCCAGTCAAACACGAAAAATTCGGGTCTGCGCGAGTACTATATCACTACTCTTGGCATAACCCAGGACCAACGACATGGACGTGGTAGGGGGCTGGTCCCGTGTGTGTGTGTGTGTGTGTGTGTGTGTGTGTGTGTGTGTGTGTGTGTGTGTGTGTGTGTGTGTGCGCGCGCGCGCGCGCGTATGCGTGTGTGTGTTTGTGTTCGCGCGAGCGCGCGACACTCGCACCTTTATAAATAGTCCGGGAGCCAGTAAACATTTTTGACACTTACTTTTGTAGTCAGTGAATTTAGAAAGGATTGTTTCTTTAGTGATGCTAATTAACAAATCGGAAGTCTGGCTACGATTTTCCGCTGCATCAATTCAGGGAGTGCAAAAAAATACAAAGGGGTGGCACTTATTTTTGCACTAATGAAGTTTTTTCACTAATGAGTGTTATCCTAACAGTCAGTAAAAAAGCAGTCTGGCTGATCTGCAGGTATGGCAAATGAGCCTGGCACGTGAATAATTTTTGGTGCAGCGGAAAATTGTAGCCAGACTTCCGATTTGTTAATTAGCATCACTAAAGAAACAATCCTATCTAAATTCACTGACTACAAAAATAAGTGTCAAAAATGTTTACTGGCTCCCGGACTATTTATAAAGGTGCGAGTGTCGCGCGCTCGCGCGAACACAGACACACACACGCACACACACGCACACACACACACACACACACACACGGGACCAGCCCCCTACCATCCATGTCGTTGGTCCTGGGTTATGCCAAGAGTAGGGATATAGTACTCGCGCAGACCCGAATTTTTCGTGTTTGACTGGCTGTAGCTCAAAAACTGTCCATTATTTAGCTCTGTGCCCATTACAGTTTTTGTTCAGTAGGTCATAAGCTACAACATATTAAAAAATTAGCCGATTTTACCGAGATCCAATTTCCCATATAATTAGTGCGGGGTCCTTTATTCACGAATTTTACGTAGTCGAAAAATTAGCATTCGAGGTAGTGCTAGGTATAGACTTTCAGATGCGTTATAGCATGCTATTGTCGTGCGACGAAAATATTAACGTAAAATTTAGAAAATCGATACAATCGCATGCGTGCGTGAATCTTATTAGAAGCGAAGACGCGAATGCGAAATTAGAAGAAATTTTGAACGATCATGCAAAATTGTTCGATGGTAAAATGGGTAGAGCGATGAATTACGAGCATAAAATCGAAATGTCGATAACCAAGCCGTATAAGCGTAAAACATACCCAATACCGGAGAAACATTTAGATCGTGTAAGAGCGTATATCCGAGAGTTAGAAAAACAGGGTATCGTGAAGAAACAAGCGACGCAGTATATTAACCCATTAGTCGTGGTTGTCAAGAAAAATGGCGATATACGTCTGTGTCTCGACGCGCGCGAGATCAACAAACACATGCGTAATGACCATGCTCAACCGCCGACTATAGAGGAGGTATTTAGACGCGTTGGCCGAAAACGATATTTCACCACTCTCGATATATCAAATGCATTCTGGCAGATTCCATTGGAAAAGGAATCTAGACAGTATACAGGCTTTCTGTTCGACGGGCAGTCATACGTCTTCCTACGTATGCCCTTCGGACTTAAGACAGCAGGTGCTTCGTTTACGCGCGCGATGGACGATGCGTTAGGCGTGAACGAATTCACGACAATCTATTTAGATGACGTGTTAATAGCGTCCGAAACGTTAGAGGAACATCTCTATCACGTAAATTATGTATTGACGAAGCTCGAAAGAGCGGGTTTCAAATTGAATCGCGAGAAATGTGAATTTCTACGTGATGAAATAAAGTTTTTGGGCCACACGTTTAGCGAGATTAAGGCGGAGATAAACGAGGAGACGCGTGTATCTATTGCATCCTTCGAAAGGCCTACCAATAAAAAACAAGTTCAATCATTTTTGGGCCTGGTGAATTGGGATAGACGATTCATTAAAAACCTCGCCAGATTGACAAAGCCATTGGAAGGTTTATTGAAGAAGGGCCAGAAATTTGTCTGGACGCGCGAACACCAAAAAGCCTTTAATCGAATTAAACAAGCGTTTCAAGAGGCACCAGAACTCTATTTGATACAACCGGGATACTCGTATGGTATATACGTGGATGCGGCTAGATCAGGTTTAGGCGCGAGATTATATCAATATAATCGAGATTCCGAGGAAATCAAACAGACAGTAGCATACGCCAGTCGTAGCTTGAAAGGCGCGGAACTTAATTACACTACCACCGAATTGGAGTGTCTTGCGCTGATATTCGCGTTACGAAAGTGGCATACATTATTGATGGGACGTCACGTAAAAGTATATACGGACCATCAAGCTCTGCAATTTCTCAGCACGTGCGTACATAATAATGGCCGAATCGCGAGATGGTTCAGATTCATGCAAGAATTCGACCTAGAAATCGTACATTTACCCGGGAAAGACAACGCGATAGCTGACATACTCTCGAGGCGTAATACAACGGGAGATCCGACAAGTGAAATTAAGCGTGTCGCGATCATCCACGACGCACGAGAGGGTGTCGATACATCCGCGTGGGTAGATTTGATTAAAGACGCGCAGAGAAATGACGAGAAATTGCAGAGACAAGCGCGCGTAGATCCCGATAATATCTATGAAAGAGAGGGAATATTGCGTGTGAGATACAACGATACTGATAGAATCGCGTTACCACGAAAAGTCACGTGGAGAATAACTAGGGAAATCCACAAATTAGTTATCCACTTTGGTACTGATAAGGTGACGGATTTTCTAAAGAGCTACTTCAGAGGCGCGAATTTTGATAGAATCGCGCGTGACGTAGTAGCGTCCTGTGAAGTCTGTCAGGCGACAAAGTATTATACGAGACCCACAGTGGGCACCGAGTACTATGAGTTACCGGATGCACCGGGCGATACGCTGTCGCTTGACATATTCGGACCATTACCGAGAACCGGATATGGATATAAATATGTATTGGTGATAATGGATCAATTTTCGAAATTCGTTAAACTATATCCCATGAAGGATCAAAAATTAGATACCATCATGGAGATTCTTGAGAATGAGTTCTTTAGAGAGATCGGTATACCTAGAGCGATATTGACTGACAACGGTGGACAATTCATTACAAATCGATGGCGTAACTTTGCGCGAGAAAAGGGTTTCGATCCCCGCAAAACGTCACCGTACAATCCGCAGTCCAATCCCGTTGAACGAGTTATGCGCGAATTAGGGCGAATTATGCGAGCATACGCGAGCGATCGCCAACACGCGTGGCATAGAATAATCAGTCGCGCCGAGGAAGTACTTAACGATACGACTCATTCGTCGACCGGTTTTACACCGCGCGAATTAAATTGCGGCGAAATAGGCCGTTTAACGATCGATCCCAGATTAATTCCTCTCGACGTCGAAGAGATGCCGTGGCGACGTAAGATAGAATCGGCACGTCAGCGTCTCGAACAAGCGGCGCAAAAGCGGAAGAAGCAGGCGGATAAACACGGAGTAGCGCGATACGAAGAAGGACAAATGGTGTGGGTCAAATTACACCGTAGGTCCGACGCTAGTAGGCGTCTAACTAGGAAGATACACTTGGTGTACGAAGGACCGTATCGCATACAGCGAGTAATACGGCCAAATGCATACCTTGTGGAAGAGTTGGACGGCCAGGCGATGGGCGTATTTAATGCGCGGCAATTACGCCCGCACCGTGAAGCAAGTTACGAAGATGACGAGCGACAAGCCGAGAATGACGGGGAGCCATCCGGCGAAGAAGATGAGGACATCCCAGAAGTCAACGATGACGGGGAGTCATCGGGTAGAGATGACGATATCACCGTCGACGGGGAGCCATCCGACGCGGATGAGCGCGCCAACGTCAACGTAGATGACCACGAGGACGACGACGACAACGAGGAGGAGCCAAGCAGACCATTGTCGATCTCGGACGACGAGACGACAGATCATCGATCAATCGCAATCTCCGACGACGAAATTGAATTTGTCGAGTCTAGCGGAGAAAGCGATAATGATGATGCCGTGTATATGCACGTTATTACCAAGGGGATGCCCGAAACCGACAAAACTACCATGATAAGCCCAGAGGAAGCGAGTCGATGCGATAACGATGGCGGAGAGGCTTGTGAGGCGGATACCACCGCCGTGGACACTACACACAAGCGAATCAACCGACCAGCGGACACGAGTGACGATGGAGCGAGGGTAGACGGCAGCGGCGATCGCCCGACACGTGAACATGAAATTCATCGAATCGGCGAAACTTTCGTGAAACATCACGAAAATCCGTTAAAGATGACAGAAATACATGAAGAATACTCGGAAAAGTCGGCCCGAATGATCGTGGAAGATAGCGAACAAATCGGGGAAAATTTTCCAAAAGGGGGCACCAGGGACCCTATATACGTCCCTGATGTTGAATTTTCGACGAAGAACATTAATTATCAATATTAATAATGTTCTAACCACTACGAATGAAGAGAGAGAAATTTCCATAAGGAGAAGGGTCCCGAGTCAAGGGATACGTTCCTGGCCCTGGGGCTATATAAGGAGGGGAGCACCGGCAGGAGCATCAGTCGATCTCCAGACGCCGTACCGTGCACGTCGTACGATTCGCACGAAAATGGAGAAGGATCACGCCAATGATCCGAAAGACGACCCAGAGGAGAATCTCGCGGAGAATCTCGCGACTGTCGCGCGTTACGCAACCTTTTGTGCCGAGAGGGAGCGAAAGCGCGATATAGCGAAAAAGGTGCAAGAAATGGTCCGTCGTATTCCACCCGACGAGGACTTCAGTCCGCAGGCGGTGCAACAACTGCAGGCGGAAAATAACGCTCTACTACAGGCGTTAGCGGATTTCGATGCCGCGAAAACCGCAAGTCCCGAGCCGATGAAAGGTCAGCCGATCATTGACGCGGTGACCGGGAAGCAGCGGGGTACCGTCGACTTCACAGCGGCCATATGTCCAGGACCGGGAGAAGCGCTGGAAGCCTTGCAGCCACTAAAAATCACCATCGACATGGCTGATGGAAGATTGACGATGGCAGCGGTGACGGGCCAGCCAGGTGACATCGCAGCACCAGAGGACGACCGCGAGTCATTGGCGTCGTGCATTTCGCTGCGCGAGGGTGGTATACCGCGCACTCCACGATGCGACATACCGGAGCAACCGCTACCCGAGGCACCGGCGATGGCGACGTCGACCCCGATTAAAGAGATCATCGGAGATCCTCCAGGCGAATCGCCCGCGTCAACTACCACCACTGAGTGTTGGAGAACACCGGCTGAAACGGCCGAAAGGGCGGCGTACTACGATCTCATCAAAGAAATAATGGCACGACCACCAAGCCGAGACGAGTGCGCCGAACAGCAACTGAACGTCCAGGTACTCGAGCTATCGACCAAGTCAACATGGAGACGGACGAGCGGACGAGCGTCATTGGGAACATCGAGACAACGACTGCCGTCATATATGCAGATGTTGGCGGCTGGACGACAGAGTCCTGCGCCTACCAGAAGCACCCGCCGGGCAGCGCAGACCTCGAAGCTCGAGACGCGACGCATTCTCGAGGCCGAGGACGAGGAGTGGCGCGAGAAGCGTCGACTCGAGACAGCGGAGCGGTCACGTTCAGCGACACCGGCGCATACGACAACCTGCCCTCCGTCACGAGTGCCTCGTGACGAACGTCAGACGGGGAGGATGCAGCCGGAGGCTGCAGCGGTGCCGCCGACCGATGTCAATACGGACACCGAGGCCGAGTGAGTTGTATAGAGCTCAGTATTATTACGTTTATGGGCACATTTAAGAGTGTTTATTTTATTTTCCGTGTTCATTTGCCCATATATATATATATATATATATATATAGTATTATCATTTATTCTCGTTGCGTGCCACTAAGGCAAGGTTACTCATATAATATATTCTTTTGCGTGCCACTCAGGCAATTTCCATATATATATCCATATAAATAAATATACATACTCGCTCTCGTAGTTATAAGCGCGTCGTCGGATGACCGACAGTCATAAGTGATTTATAGTTTCTTTTGGGTTCCTTCCCCGTAATTTTCAGTTTAATTTGTTATTACTATGATTATTATCGCCGTATATTGCTTGGTGCGGCATAGTGAAATAGTCTATTACAGTATAAGGGGATAAAACCCGTGATTCAGCGTTAATTACGCATTTTATCGCGTATATGAGTAAATTACGCGTGAGATGTCAACGATCGCGTAGATACGAGCCGTTTACGTGCCGATAGACCTGTTGATAGCAAGTCCGATAGAGTCCTACGCGTACGACATGAGGACATTGCATCCATGCGATCCGGATTAATGAGCGTAACCAGCGTGTTCGTTGAGCGTCGGAGAAGACGTCCATGGCACTCTCCGAGAACCCTAACCTCTCTGCAGCGAAAATCTCGCAGAGACCTCGCGCGATCAAACGACCGTTACCAATGGCCTACCGAGGTCCTAATTAGGCCCCATACCAAGTTTCACCCTGGTCCGACCTGGCTGCAGGTAACTTCCTGCAGGAACATCATCTACAGGAACAAACGACAGGGATGACTTCGCTGAGTCCCAAGGAAGCCCACTGACCGACTCCCGTCATTCTACGAACCCTCTGCAACAAAATCGTTGCAGACACCTTCCTCGAGGAAAAGTCCACCATAGGTGCGCTCGCGAGACCCTAATTGACACCTCCGTCAAGGTCCCGTTCTAGTCCGACGATTCTGCAGGAAGATTCTGCAAAATGTGAAAAAAGTGAAATAATCGTTCGGAGGGTCCTTAGGGGACGCAAATTAGCATAACTATAGCGTTGCAATTTAGATCTGATCGTTCTGCAACTAACTTCCTGCAGGAACGACATCGCCGGGAAAATGAGTTATTTCCCGTTATATTAGGATATAAGGATCATCTGTGATAAAAGGCGAGGTTATATGTTCATAAATAACGAAATTGCGCCGTACCTGTGAATACATGTAATAGCATATAAAATGTCATATGTAATTTCTCAAATATACATCCCGAGATACGTTTCCAGTATTACGAGGGTAGAAATATCGATTATACGGCATTCTACGTGTTTGTCGCGTTTATCGATTTCCTGCGTAGCGACGATCAGGCGATGTGACGTCATCATTGCTCGAGACAAACAAGAGTGGGGGTAACCCTCTGCGTGGGGACGTGCGACGTAGCGAGCGAGCGCTCGTGGTTAGTCGTCCGGGAGATCTCAGAGAGACAACTCAATACACGAAACTGTCAAGTATTCGCGAACGTTCTCGAACAAAGAGAATCTCACTAACAACCGGCGAGACCCGCGTACGGAGCGATATCCGGATATATCACGTAGCGTCGACAAGTGCGTGCGACTTACAACGAATAGTGCGAACATATACATCCGTATACGAAACAAAGGACAATCACGCGGGAGAATATACGATATTCTCACAACGACCGGTGATACCCATGTTGCGGACGAACATTCGTGATTATTCGAGAATTGTCGAATTTTACACGCGACACGCGAACTGTGATAAACGATAACGTTGATACACCACGAGTGACTGTAAATCATCGTTGATCGAACTGTAATGACTATTTATTCAGAATTTATTGAATAAATACATTGTTATATAAAAGTGATATCCTCAGTGTCTGAAATCATTCGACGATATCCCGTGACCTGTCCTGAGTCACCTTCTAAGCGGTAGATACACGCGAGATCACCGTTCCTACAAATAAATCAAGTGCGAGTCAATGCACATTAATTAATTAATTACGTTATACGTATACCGTATACGATACTTACCTGAGATTCTGCGACGATCCTGATGGTGTGACATCCGTGACGATCCAGTGGTCCAGAGCATCGTTGGTAGTAAGCGGCTTCTACGAAGGAGGTCCATCCATACGCCGTGCGGCCAGCAGCAGTCCGGAACACCTGAAAAAGAGAAAAAGGGGAATTAGTCGACAGATACGGTTAGTAGTATACTTACCTTTCTCGGTTTAACGGGTAAAATCGAGTGGCGACCGTGTTTCACGAATTTTCAACATTTTCGGAGATTTAAATGAATGAGTCGTATCGCGCGTACGCCTACGTGTCCGGTTACAACCTAACCTTTTTTTTTTTTTTTTTTGTAACGCTGGAGAGATCTTCCACTACTGGAATCCCCAGGACTTACGCCCCAGGTTTCAACCAGTAGCCCCCCCTTTCGGGGGGAAGACCCCCTCGCCTCCAGGGCGAGGACGAGGGGAGTGTGGGATTGTATGACATGCACATCGCCTACGATACTGCATGTATACCCTGCCCACTAAAACTCCAGCGGATGTTCCTCTCGGCGCTATGAAGGGGAGGCCCTGGGTATTATAATCCTTCCGCGAGGCCTCCCCACGCCATGTCCATCGGACCTAACTGATTTGTGGCGGATGGGGGAACATCACTCCCATCCACCATCCCCCCTTCCGGAGTTGCTTGCGCACGGGTGTGCGGCTTTCCGCGACCGCACACCCGCCCCCGGGCAAGGAGGGGAGGAGCGACCGTCGCCAATGCGACAGCTTCCTCCCCTCCTCGCGCCCTCCCGTGGAGAGCAGGGGGGGAACCGAGTTGCCACCCCCGGAGGAACCCGGCCCCCCGCCCCCGTTTGCGGCCCGAGAGGAGCGCCCGTGGTGGAACCCCCTTGGGGGATCCACCCGAGCCCCCCCGAGCCGCCGCGCCTCCCAGCCTTTCGGCCCTCTCGGCGGTGAACGGGTCGATCCCAACCCCTTGGAGGGGGCCGAAAATCGCCCGTCCACCGCCAATCCTCAATCCCTCACACACACCTTTTTGCCTTTCTGCCTTTCCTCCCGCCTCTGTTGCCTCACTCCCCGCCCCTCCGACTCCCTAGGGGGGGGGCAGGGAGGGTTACGGAGAATGTCCACCCCTTCGGAGGGAGACATCCCCGGCCCTCCCCGGATGTGCTGCTTATTCCTTTGCCTCGGCTATTGTGTCACGTCTATAGCCGAGGCCCGGGCGCCGACGCATCTCTGACCTCCCTGCCTCCGTCTCCGCCTGACCGGCGGAGGCGGCGGCGGCCTCGGCGCCCCATCTCCCTCCTCGTCACTACTATCGGGGGGAGGGGGATCAATCTCCCCCCTCCTAACCCTCTCGCTCGCCTCCTTCTGCAACATTACATTGCCGCAGAAGGAGACGAACGCTCCCCATTTCACATCTGCCTCTCCCCCCTCGACCACCGCGCGTACGACGACCGGGAGGGAGAGGTCCTCACCCACTGCCGTCCGGAGGACACGGCGCTCTTCTGCCCACGCCGGACAGCTCTCCAACGTGTGCTGCGCCGTGTCTGCCTTTTCCGGACAGTGATGGCAGCGTGTGGTGCGCTCCCTCCCGATCCATCGCAGGTACTGCCCGAAACATCCATGACCGGACAGCACCTGCGATGTGTGGAACGTAGATCCTCTCTTTCTACGCTCCACCCACTCCTCCAGTACCGGCTGGACGGCCGCGCGCAGTCTTTCACTTGGAAGTTGTGGATCCATCAGATACTCCTTCCATTTTTTGATCGTAGACCGCGCGCTCTGGAGCCTCAGCTCCCTCTTCGCCCTCGGTGGGATCACCCCCAGGTCTGCCCTAATCGCCCCCGTACGGTCGTACACACTTGCGTACGCTTCCGCGATCAGGTGTACAGGGGGGACCCCAGCGAGGACGCACGCCCCCACGTGGCTGACAGTCCTGTAGGCTCTGGCGGCCCTTATTACGATTGTTCGTTGGGCCGCCGCCATCCTCTTTCTGAGGCGGAGAGTATTCCCCACCTTTTTCCACCAAATCGGCGCTGCATAGAGCAGCACCGATTGGACTGCCGCCACGTAGAGGCGCCTCACGCGCCCGCTGGCCCCACCGATGTTAGGCAGTAGCCGGGCCAGGGCGTTTGCTGCCCCGACCGCCTTCTCGGCCACGCGGGCGACGTGCTCGCCGAAGCTCCTTTGGCCGTCCAACCACACTCCCAGGTACTTTTGGTGAGGAGTGGCCGGGACGTCGACTCCCTCGACGCGGAGGCTGAGCCCCTCCGGAGGAGGTATATGACCCCGCTTCTTGTTGTAGAAAACGGTGATTTCCGTTTTCTGCGGGGCCATCTCCAAGCCCAGCCGCCCTATCGAGCGCACCACACACGCCGTTGCCACCTCCGCCAGTCCGGTTAGCTCCTCCCACCCCTCCCCGCTGACTCCCAGGTATACGTCATCGGCGTATCCCGAGAGCCAGCATCGCAAAGGGAGGGGTGTTCTGAGGACCAGGTCGTAACCTATGAGCCAAAGTAGGGGCCCCAGGACCGATCCCTGGGGCACCCCACAGCCCATCAATCTGGTCTTCAGAACCCCGTCTCGGTCCGTGTAAACCATTCTCCTCTCCCGGAAATAGTCCCGGACGACCCCCACGAGGTATGGGGGGACCCCGAACCTCACTAGGGCCTCCCCCAATACTGACCAGGGGAGGGAGTTAAAGGCGTTCCTGACGTCAAATGAAACGCCCATCACAACCCTCCCCTCCTCGATTTCGGCCTCCGTGCGAGCAAGGACGCGCTTAATCGCGTCGATCGTCGATCTGCCCGCACGAAAGCCGAATTGGTCGTCCGAGAGACCACCATCCTCCCTCCGGGAGAGATGCTGGACGAGACGTTCGGCGATAATTCGCTCGAACAACTTGCCCGCCTCGTCCAGCAGGCACACGGGCCGATACCCAGACGGGGAATCGGCCGGTTTCCCCACCTTGGGTAGGAGCACCAGACTGGCTCTTTTCCATCTCGTGGGGAACCGGCCGGCCCTTAGGCATGCGGTGTAAAGTTTCCGCATCCGGCCGGCCAGTCCCCCCGCGGCCAAGGTCCATATGCGGCCCGGAATCCCGTCAGGGCCAGGAGCCTTGCCCCTCCTGACCCTGCGGAGCGCCCTCACGAGCTCCTCCATCGTGACCCCCAGTTCGTCGTCCCATTCCCGCAATGGCATATCCGGGAACAGGACTTCACCTCCGTCGCCGACCGGAAACAGCGTGAACCTAACCTTGCAGCCGGAGGCTACATCGTCGACGGCGCGGACCAGCCAACGTCCGTCGGAGGCGGGCACCCCATCCAGTGCGACGTCCTCCATCGTCAGGGAGTGCACCGTCGCGGTGGAGACGCTGCTCGCCACGCAGCGAGAAGATAGGCCACAGGAGTAGAGGTGGCCGGAGACCAGCGCGAATGCGATTTATATTTTTTAGTTCCTGGTTTTATTTTCTTTTCCGCAATCGCACGCGCGACTTATATAAAAGTATTTCGTTTTCTTTTTCGTTCCCGTTTTTAAAGTACTATTATTATTATGATTATTAATAAATATGTATGTGTGCTATATATATATATCTTTGACATTTACACGCACATGAGTAAAGGCCAATCAAGGCGATTAGATAATAAACAAATGTTTCCCTTTTCCTTTTTGTTTTCGTGGTGCGTGTAAATCTATATAGGTTAAGCTTAGATTTAGAGGGGACTAGCCCCGTGATTCAGCGTTATCGCGCATTAGCGTGAACATACACGTGCGTACGCGCGTAAGATACACACAATGATGCGGTGTGCGTGAAGATCGCGCGATACCATAGTTTCACGCGAGATATAGGTACAGCGCGAACAATAGGCAATCCTCACACGTGAATAAGCGATCGGCAACCGCGACGAACAATTGTGCGCAAAAGGTCGCGCACACATGTCATCCATGGGAGCGGATAATCTGGAACGGCTATTATCGGTCACGGGGAACACGCTTCACGTGTCTACGTCGCGATCCAGCGAGTGTGCTGCGAAATCACAGCACGAATATCCGTACCCGCGGACAACGATATCTACGGGTTATGCTAAGACTCCATATACGCGGTGAGCTGCGGCAAATGCATGCGGAAGGCGACTCCATGTACGCGGTAGAGTTCACTCTAGTACGCGGTAGAGTCTAGCGCCACGCTACGTACGGAGATCGAAGTCATCGAAGATGCGGATGTTTTCTAGTATATCGTGGTATACATGACAGTTGTATAACCTAAAATAAATACACAATATTTTTCCTTTTTGAAGTGTGTAATTCTTTCTTATTGTCATTAATGGCTTAATTTTAATAGGTAAACGTTTAATATTACTAATGATTTATTACATTTTATTTAATACAGAATTGCTGGAAAATAAATAATAAAATTAAAATGAATCGCAATGAGGATCTTGCCTTGCTATTGTAGCTACGAAGAAGACGAAGACGACAGGAACGAGAAAGGCAAAAACAAGTTAATCGGAGAAGAGCTCGATGGTGGGTTCATCCTATAATGGAGCAACGATATCGTCAAGGTGCTTACAACAACCTTGTGCTTGAACTTCGACGTGACCCAGAGCGTTTTTTCAATTTCCATCGCATGTCACCTCTTCAATTTGATCAATTATTAGCAATGATAGAACCTATTATTACAAAAGTACACTTCACAAGGGAACCGTTGCATCCAGCACTACGATTATCATTGACGTTGCGATACCTTGCATCTGGAGATAGTATGGCAAGTCTACATTATCTTTACCGCGTAGGTAAATCTACTGTGCCAAAAATAATTGCGGAAACAACTGAAGCGATTTGGCTGACACTACAGCCTCAAGTACTTCCTCCACCAACTGTAGAAACATGGGCTAAAATCGCAGATTTTGAAAATAAGTGGAATTTTCCAAATTGCATCGGAGCAATTGATGGAAAACATGTTACTGCACAATGTTTTAAAAATACAGGATCAGCTTTTTACAATTACAAAGGCACATACAGCACTGTTTTAATGGGAGTTTGTGATGCTGATCTTCGCTTTACATATGTTAGCATCGGTTCTGCTGGTAGAGAAAGCGACGGAAGGTATTTTTCAAAGTCTAGATTTTGGAAGATGCATCGAAACAGAAACACTGCCATTGCCTCCACCTAAAGCCTTACCGGGTACAGATACTTACCTTCCTGCAGTATTTGTTGGTGATGCAGCATTCCCGTTATTGAAGAATTTGATGCGACCATACCCTGGTGCTAACTTGAGTCCAAAAAAAACTATTTTTAATTATCGCTTGAGCAGAGCAAGGCGTGTAATAGAAAATGCATTTGGAGTATTGTCAGCCAGATGGAGAATATTTCGACGACCAATTGTTGCGTCCCTTTCAACTGTAGATCGTATAGTTAAAAGTTGTGTGGTGCTGCACAATTGGCTTCGAGATGCGGATCTGAAGGTTTTACCTGGTCAGAGAAGATATGTTCCAGTAGGATTTATAGACGTAGAAGATCGCTATGGAAATGTAGAAGCTGGTCAATGGCGAAATGAAGAACCATTTGGTGCACTTCGAGGTTTTGCACCAAATGCATCAAGAAACTCTGTAAATGACGCCAAAAGAATTCGAAATATCTACGCAGACTATTTTATGAAGGAAGGTCACGTACATTGGCAGTGGAATAAGCTACCTGACTTTCAACGGGAAGCGTATATACAACAGGCGGAAGGTAAAAATTGATTAAAAAACATAAATTCAATAAAATAGTCTTTAATTTAATAAAAAATTCAATCGCTTAAGTTTTATTTTGTTCCTCTGCCACAACTAGAGAAAGCGCTTGTAATACAAGTGTCTTTAAACGTAATTTCGCATTTACATTTAGCTGCTGTGAATCCCGCGATATAGACAAATAGAAAAGGTCGTCTGAATTCATGGTGTCGGTCGAAGTTCGTTTTTCCACCAAGTTTAAAATTGCCTCATCGACCGCATCTGTACGCGTTTCAGGCAATTGCTTTTTTGCTAAAAAAGAAAGTTAAATAAATATTAATATTATATCTGTTTTTATCACATTTTCGCACTTATGTGATACATAATCTTTATTATTTCATAGTTGTTTGTTGTTGTTGGTTGCTGATACAACCTTGACGAAGGTTCGCACACTAAGGCGGAAGGACTTTGAAATAACGGCTCCAAATTATTGAGATAAAATATATAGTTTAATGTCAATGTTGGCGGTAGAGGCGAGCGGTATCACAGATTGCACTTACGATGCGGTTAAATGCACGCATTCTTGTCTTTGGTATTACGAAGACGACAACGGTACACGAAAAACGGTAATGAGACGAAGCACCGCGACGTAGACTCGTTCGCGGGCGACAGAGCTCGTAATTCGCCCTGAGTTCGAGGCGCACGTGGAGATGCACTCAGATGCACGCCGCACAGCCGGTACGGTCCTCGCGGGTAGTGCAGGGAACCGATCTCACGAAAAGGCGTAGGCGCGTTATCTCAAGATGCACGTTACAATTGCCAAAATTCGAACCGTCTCAGTACACGTTGGAATGTCGACTCAGGCGATCATCGTCTTCTACCGACCCGAGCGTTGTTTACGCCGACGGATCGGGCCGGCTCGGCCTCGCTCGTCACGCGGAACGCTGAGCGTACGGCACGCGGGCGCAAGCGGAGCGCGCGCGAGATCGGGATGAAAATGACAGATTAGAATATTAAATTGAAAGCTTATTCCTAAACGTACCGCCCGCCTCGAATGTATAATTGCATTCGAAAAGCTTACGGTATAGACATGGTACTTATGCTAATGGTTATACAACTATACATATACAATGATGAAAAATCGGTACAATATATTACATGGTTTATAATTAAATTGATCGCTGAAGACGTACGATCGCCGTTAGGGGGTGGTTCCGCCCGCCGTGGCAGAATTCTTTGATTCTTCGATATTAATCTCGACGGGGAGGAAACAGAGTTTGACAATCGGTCTTCGGTACTCAGATCGATGCGTCTTTACGGTAACTACGCGAGTCAGGCCGTCATCTCCGGGATGACAAGCGGTAATGCGGCCGAGTTCCCATTGGCACGGAGGGACCAAAGGGTTGCGCAAAAGCACGATTTGGCCAACTTTGGCTAGTCGTTGGACAACGCGCCATTTCGGGCGTTGTTGAAGGGAATGCAAGTAGTCGCTCGACCATGACCTCCAAAAAACTTCGGTTAACTGCTGGATCATTTGCCAGCGCGACAGCCGTGCTTCGTTAAGATTGAGCACGCTAGGCTCCGGAGGGGCGATAAGAGCGGTACCGACGAGAAAATGACCAGGCGTCAAAGCTTGATAGTCATCAAGACTATCGGAAACGGGAGCAATAGGCCTGGAATTCAGACACGCCTCAATCTTACAAAGAAGCGTGGTCATCTCCTCGAAGGTGAGCGTATGGGGACCGATGCATCGCTTTAAATGATGCTTTACGCTCCGAACGCCGGCTTCCCACAGGCCGCCGAAATGAGGCGCTGCGGGAGGTAGAAAATGCCACTCAGTTTTGTCGGTTGCGAGTCGGTTTATAAAATTTGGATCGCGGATTGTTTGCGAGTACGCTTGTGAAAGTTCTCGATCAGCGCCTTGAAAGGTCGTACCATTATCGGAGTACATGGCCTTTGGTAGTCCTCGGCGAGACACAAATCGCTGATACGCGGCCAGAAAAGTTGCAGAACTATAGTCACTTACAAGCTCCAAGTGAATGGCTTTGGTAGTTAAGCATACGAACAAGGCTATGTAGGCCTTTTGAGACTTGTGTCCGCGTCCGGGAGCGGTACGAATAGCGATGGGACCTGCATAGTCGACGCCGGTATGTATAAAGGCTCGAACGGTACGGTTAACTCGGGCTTCCGGTAGATCTCCCATAAGTTCGATCGGTGTTTCGGCACGTTCGCGTGTGCATCGGATGCACTTGTACAGCGCAGAGCGAACGGTTGCTCGAGAACGGAGAATCCAAAACTCACTCCGAAGTGACGCGAGGGTGAGCTGAGGCCCGGCATGCAAAGTTCGTAAATGATGATGTTCGATCAGGCGAGACAACAACGGATGTGACCGCAGAACGATCGGATTTTTTGTTGTGCCGGGAAGACATGCATGGCGCAGCCTTCCGTCTACGCGGATAAGGCCATCAGAATCCAAGTAAGGATTGAGAGGGGAGAGCGGACTGGTTTTTGGCAGCGTGGTTTTGTTTGTCAGCGCTGCGAGTTCGCGGGGAAACAACTCGGCTTGCATGGTTTTGAGCCAATAATGTTTAGCTCGTTGAATTTCTTCAGGTGACAAACGTGTAGAGTAGCCATCGATGGGCAGGGCGGAGCGTCGTCTCAATAGGAAGCGGTACAGGTAGGCGGTAATTCGGAGTAATTTAGGCCAGGAAGAGAAACGCGACGAAAGATCCCAGCTCGGTGTCGCATAGGCGGTGTGAGCTGGTTGTTCTCGGCGCTCCTCGAGGGGGCTTCCTGGTGGTAATGGAGGGCACGTGTTCGGCCAACAATCGGGTGGTTGGCGTAGCCATAAAGGGCCTGACCACCATAAACTGTGAGTTTGTAACGCGTCGGGAGCGATGCCGCTGGACGCACAGTCTGCAGGATTATCGTGCGTCGGGACGTGACGCCACGAGGCCTCAGGAAGCTGTGATTGGATGGCGGAAACACGATTGGCTACAAAGGTTTTCCATCGAGATGGAGATTGCTTCAGCCAAGCTAGGACAATCTGAGAGTCTGTCCAACAGACGGTCTCGAGGTGAGGTAGCTGAAGAGCGGTACGAACGTATTGGATTAGGTTAACGAGTAGGTGAGCTGCTTTCAACTCCAGGCGGGGAACACTTAGCGTTTTGAGGGGGCTACTTTTGACTTGGCCATAACGATTGAGACCGAAACGGAGCCGTCGACATGGACGAGTCGAAGGTATACGGCGGCTGCGAATGCCTTCGTCGAGGCATCGCAAGAGCCATGAAGGGAACAATGAATGGCATGAGGTCCATGTTCGGTCCACCGTGGTATTTTGATCGCATTAAGGCTTGGAAGTTTGTCTCGGTATTCTGTCCAGGCATCTAGCTGTTGGCTGGGAAGTTCCTCATCCCATGTGCATTTAAGCAACCACAAAGTTTGCATAAGTATTTTCGCGGTTATAATGACGGGTGTGGCCCATCCTAAAGGGTCAAAGAATTTCGCGAGAGTTGAAAGGACCGTTCGTTTTGTCCTGGTCGGAGATGAAGGTATGGAAACTCGAAATTGGAAAACGTCGAGCGATGGATTCCAAGTGATTCCTAAAACTTTGATTTGCTCGTCGTCCTGAAGGACTTTGTGAGTGGCTAAGCCATGATCGGAAGGATCGATGTCTGCCAGAAGGTCAGATGAGTTGCTTGCCCATTTTCGAAGGCGAAAGCCGCCTTTATCAAGGAGCGCGATTAATTGGTCACGGGTTTGACGCGCGAGAACGGGATCATCGGCACCGAACGCAGCATCGTCAACATAGGTTTGACGGAGTAAGACGAGCATCGCCAATGGAAACTCGGCTCCGTGATCAGTGGCGAGTTGCTCTAAAACGCGGAGAGCGAGGTATGGAGCGGCAGCACTGCCGTAGGTAACTGTCAAGAGGATATATTCCTTCACAGGCTCGTCTGGCGACGGTCGCCATAAGATGCGCTGGTAGGTGATGTCGCGTGCATCGACCAAGATCTGGCGATACATTTTTACGATGTCAGCGATATAAATGTACCGGGGCTGACGCAACAGAATGATGACAGTAGGCAAATCCTTTTGGAGTTTTCGTCCTATTAACATGTGGCTGTTTAGCGACATGCCATTAGTGGTTGGGGAAAAAGCGTTGAATACTACGCGCAAACGAGAGGTCGCACTGTCTTCTCGTAAGACGGCATGATGCGGGATGTAATACGATTGTGGTAGCGCGGTAGTTTCATTGGATGAGATTTCGATCATGTGACCGAGTTGCTCGTATTCAGCGAGAAATTCGCGGTAGGCTGAGGCTAGATTGGGATCTCGCTGGAGTCGGCGTTCCAATTGATGGAACTTCGCTAAGGCAATAGAGCGGGACTCACCTAACGGTATAGGCGGTCCGGTTTTAAACGGTAATCTAACCACATACCGTCCTTGCGGAGTACGGGAGTGAGTGGCTATAAAATGCTCCTCACATTGGTGTTCCTCAGGGCTGAGATGAGCCTTTTGAGGTATCTCCTCGACTTCCCAAAATCGACGGATGTCGAAATCAAGAGCCTCGTAAATATCACCGTGGTAAACGGATACGGATGATGCTGAGGTAGGAGGTGGTGCGATTGGACCGGAGATGATCCAACCGAGGGTAGTGTTTTGCGCGGTTGGTTCGTTGACGGAACCCTTTCGAACACCGTCAAGCACGAGCATGCCGAATAAGTCGGCCCCTATGATGACGTCAATCGGATCGGGACTCATGGGTTCACTATCGGCAAGGTTGAGCCCGGCGATGTGTTTCCATTGACACACCGTTTCGATTCGACTGGGAATGTATTTTGTTAACGACGGAAGGATTAACGCAGTAGTCGAGTAAGCAGGTGCATCGCAAGACGCAGGGGTTATCGTGATTTGAGCAGCGTGTCGCACAACTGACTGCGTTTTACCGATACCCGTAACGAAAACTGCTCGTTTAATTTTTGGTAATCGGAGGGACTGTGCAAGCGATTCAGTCATCAACGTTGACACAGATCCTTGATCGAGTAATGCGCGGACAGTGACGAAGCGACCGGAGTTAGAGTGTATGCGAACGCGTGCGGTGGCGAGCAAAACTTTAGAGTTTGGCGCGACGGTTTTTGAGATCAGATGCGTTGCAATCTCATTGGTTTTCTTTTCGGTACTGGCGGGAATTGAGACAGAAACGGGTTCAGTCTCGGTCGACTTGACGAGGTTATCAAAATGTAACAACGAATGATGTCGCTTTTGACATTGTCGGCACGCATGAGAACTCGTACATTCTCTCACATTATGTTTGGTACTGAAACAATTCAGACAGCGCTTATTTTTTCTAATGAAGTCGGAACGTTGGGATGGAGTTTGCTTTAAAAACGCGGGGCACTGATAAAGCAAATGATTCTCTTTACACAGAGCACATGCGAACGGAACTGCGGAAACAGAGTGCGACGCAAGTGATTTTTTCTTCGCGGGTTCCACAGATTTTTCTTTTGTCGATGGCAAGATCGCTTCTAAGGCGCGAATGCGCGACTCGAGAAATTGATCTAATTCACGATAACGAGGGTAATCCATGGTGTCCCCTAGCTTGAGTTCCCAAGCTTTTCGCGACGACTTATCAAGTTTTTGAGCAACAAGAAAAACTAGCAAATCATCCCAATGTTCGACAGCTCGACCGAGATTTTTGAGAGCTTGAATTGACGCGTTAGTTTGATCGCGCAGGTTCCGAAGATCTTTGGAGGTTTCTGCGGTAAGTGACGGAAGATTTAATAGGCTTTGTAAATGAATCGTTATGATGCGACGTTTATTATCGTAACGAGAGACGAGAATATTCCACGCGACGTCGAAATTGTTATTGGTAATCGCGAGATGTTCGAGCGCGGTACTTGCATCCCCTTTTACACACGAGCATAAATAATGCATACGCTCAACATTCGATAAACTAGGTTCGTTATAGACCATTGACTTAAAACGATCGCGGAAATTCTCCCATTTGTCGAAGCTCCCGTCGAATGTAGGTAGGTTGATCCTCGGTAGATGCGATGTTGCACGGTATGAATCAGAAACGCCACTTACGTTACGTGAAGTTGCATTGGGAGGATCAGTCTCGTGGGCTTCAAGTACCTCAGCCATGAAGTCCGCAGCCTCGTAGTAAGCGTCCTCACAGGCGATGATACGATTCTCGGTGAAGTAGACATCGGTAGCTCTCAATTTGTCGTCGGCAAGAAGTTCTATTTCGCCATCAAGCTCTTGGCATTTGGCGAACATCTCCTTCAATGTCGTGAGACGTTGTCGGGTGACGGCTGTTGTCATCTTGGCTTGACCGAGCTTCTTATAATTAGGCAGCACTCGAGTGATAGAATTTATGAGTTGCCTTTGTGTGGCAAGAAGCTTCTCAACGGTCGACATGGCGAAAATAATAATTTTCAATAATAGGACCGTGAAAGTCACAAACAGTTTTTTCTCCTTGGCAGCGATCCGGCTCGAAGGACCAGAATGTTTGTTGTTGTTGGTTGCTGATACAACCTTGACGAAGGTTCGCACACTAAGGCGGAAGGACTTTCAAATAACGGCTCCAAATTATTGAGATAAAATATATAGTTTAATGTCAATGTTGGCGGTAGAGGCGAGCGGTATCACAGATTGCACTTACGATGCGGTTAAATGCACGCACTCTTGTCTTTGGTATTACGAAGACGACAACGGTACACGAAAAACGGTAATGAGACGAAGCACCGCGACGTAGACTCGTTCGCGGGCGACAGAGCTCGTAATTCGCTCTGAGTTCGAGGCGCACGTGGAGATGCACTCAGATGCACGTTTTACTAATGCACTGTATAATTAAGATATTCAAGTAAATCAGTTGTAGGGTAGTACACTGCACAAACTGTGTTTTTTAAAATATTTAATTAAATAATTTAAATATGTGATTTATTTTCAAATAGAGATACAATAAATTTACCTCGTTTTGCAGGTTTGCGGGTTTGATTTTGTTGAGAATGGCTATCAGAATGACTCTCAGAATGAGGCGAAATGCTCGAAGTACGAGATGGAGGTCTTGGAGGACGAGGCGAGGCACTATGAGGACGAGGCGAGGCACTATTAGGATAAGGCGAGGCACCAGAATGGCTCTCAGAATGAGGCGAAATGCTCGGAGTACGAGATGGAGGTCTTGGAGGACAGGGCATGGCACTATGAGGACGAGGCGAGGCACTATTAGGATAAGGCGAGGCACCAGAATGGCTCTCAGAATGAGGCGAAATGCTCAGAGTACGAGATGGAGGTCTTGGAGGACAGGGCAAGGCACTATTACGACAAGGCGAGGCACTATTAGGACGAGACGAAGCACTATTAGGAGGACGAGACAGCATACTTAACGGACGCGGTGAACAGAATTCTGTTTGTTCTGTCTGCCTCGTATTAGTATCCCACATATTGTCTACTGTAAAATAATATAATAAAATTTAAAAAAGTATAATAAAATTTTAGTTAAAGTATGTACTACATGGAGAAAATTTCCTTGTAGAAAGTATTTTATGCGTATCATAATTTCAAACCAGACTTTTGTACATCTCGGCTCCAAACTAATATGATACATGTAAAGTAAATTGTACAAGAAATTTTTCTGTGTATATACAGTTATTTACAAAAATATTTTTCATTCTATTTACCATTAAATTCTTCTTGTGTATCATACGCATTATGCACATATTCTTCTGTTTCAACTGTCTCTGATGGCGGCGGCGTATCAATGAATAAGGGACCTGTGGGACGTTCAATGCCAAAACTTTGGCAATTTGTTACAGTTCTAATTGAGAATTTATAAAACAAAAATTATTAGTTTATGTGGAAGCATACTGTTTATGAAAAAGAGAAATTGACAATAACTATCGTCATTCAAATAATAATGAAACTAACATAATAAATTTTGATATTCTATTAACTACACCAAAATCATCATAATAACTGTACAGAAGAAAGTAAAACTTACTTGCGAGGTTCCACTACATCCGATAAAAAACTTAAGTGTGCCATAAGTGGCCATGGGGAAAAATGAAAAGCTGCTTGTCCACTTTTTGTTACGGATTTCTTTTTCTCCTTTATATACCGATCTCGAAGATTCTTAAATCGGTTCTTTACAAACTCATCTGTTTAAATTTATCATAATTTTATTATTGTTAATACTATAAATTTTTTATATCTAAGAACATATTTATAAATTATTTCAATTTTAGAAGTAATTTTATTTTGATTTGATAAATACTGGCACTGGTTCAAGAATGTGGCTTATGATATTAACAATTATAATAAAAACTCAAGAAAACTTTTCTATTTGTATCTTTAATCAATGTTCTTCGATAAGGATCAGGAAGTTTATAATACATTTTTTTATAGAGACACTATAGAAACGTTTTTCAAAGAATACATACCAGTCAAATTTAGTTCATTAGCCACTTCACACCACAATTTTTTTTTTAAAACGTTATCTCTATACTGTTTGTCTTTAAAATCCCATAATTGCGGGCGGATTCTGACGTAGTGAATTATAAGTTCATTGACGTCCTCAGAATTATATTCCATACTATTTGATGAATTTTTATCGGGAATAAATTCCATGATGATAGCCTCTTCTGTGTTTCGTACGACTTAACCTACAAAGTCAGCTGTAAACATTCAGTAGTTTTCGCCTTCCGAAAATATCCGATGGTTCTCGACTCAGGCCGAATGACGTGCGGTAGTGCGGAAAAATTAAAATATTTTGATCTCAACGCAGCGCGGCGCGGCATGCCGCAGCTTGCCGCAACCCGACCTGCGCCTGGCTCCTGATTGGTCACCGCGGCATTTGCCGCAGCTCACCGCGTATATGGAGTCTTAGCATTAGCTGAACACCGGCGAGCGACGCAATCGTGGTTACGATCAAGTTCGACGCCTGTGCGGGGAACATGCAGCACAGGTATAATTCAGGTAAACCGCTGTTACGAATACGTTCTCGGGATGTCAATTAAGACATCCGTCGCGCTAGATTAGATTTTTTATCATTGTGCGGCAAAGTCCCAGCGCAGACCTCGCACAGCCAAACCACCATCGGCGATGGCCTTCCGAGGTCCGAAATAGGGCAAACATCGAGTTTCACCCCGATCCGACCTGGGTGCCGGAAACACCCAGCACGGACACCTTCCTCAGGAACAATCGTGTGCGATCGTTTCACTGAGGCCCCAGGAACGCAGCGCACCAGGTCCCGTCGACCTGCGAACTCTGTGCGCCGAGATCGACGCACACGTCATCCTCAGGGACAGGACCCATACCGATGCATTTATGAGATTGTTGCGAGCGCAAATATCGCGATCCCGCGCCGATTTGTCGAGTGTGCGGTAAGATTGACGCACACGTCATCTACGGGAATAAAACCTTTACGGATGCATTTCCGGGATCATAATGTGCGTCGTTATCGCGATCCCGCGTAAATCGAGCGGTCCGGAGCCGAGATCCTGGCACACCCGTCCCCGCTGCAAAAATAGCATATATATGTACATATATCGGTAAAGTTTTACAATTAGGGCCCCAACGAGAAATCAATCGCCACTTAAATATGTTGTAGGGGAGGTCTTTCTGAGTAATTCTACGCAAGAAAAAAGTGGGGGACGGCATTGGTTTAGAAGATATAGCAAATTGAAATTTCAGAATTTTAATGCTTTTTATTAGATATTATAAAGTAACACCACGCCAATGACTTTGATCTTGACATATATTACAGAGATTATTTTCCTGAGTATCCTTTGAAAGGTTCTAGCAAGGAATCGTTGTTTATTAAAAAGTTATTAACAAAAAAGTTTGAAAATTATAACAGTTATTTTGAGTATTATGAGATACATATATGAGACTAATATACCAAAGTACATGCGTGGACAGGGGAGCGTATTCCACAGGGTCGGGGGGGGGGGGGGGGTGGACCTCGCTTTACAACTTACAAAGTACATGCGTGGACAGAGGAGCGTGTTTTTGCCCCTCAAATCCAAAACTGTTGATAAAATTTGGGGGTCGACCTTCCTTCACCTTGCACAGTAAACATAATTCTCGTGTTCTCACAAAAATCAAATATCAGAGTTTAGTGTTTTTTCTCATTTTCTCCCTCCCAACCCTGTATAGGGTGGACCTCGCTTCAACTTACAAAGCGCATACTTATAAAGCGCGTCACTAACCTATGGGTTATTGGCGCGCTTTACAAGTATGTGCTTTGTATGTGCTTCAACTTACAAAGCGCATACTTATAAAGCGCGTCACTAACCTATAGGTTTATAATATCTAATAAAAAGCATTAAAATTCTGAAATTTTAATTTGCTATATTTTCTAAACCAATGCCGTCCCCAATTATTTGTTAAATAATTTGTTAAAGCAGAGAATAGTTGATATATGAAAAGTACATATTTATATATCAACTATTTATCGTACATATAAATATGTACGATGAATAAGTACATATAAACATGTACTTTTCATATACCAACTATTCTCTGCTTTAACAAATTATTTGTTAAATATTATTAACAAGACTTCTATAATATATGTTAAGATCAAAGTCATCGGCGTGGTGTTACTTTATAATATCTAATAAGAAACATTAAAATTGTGAAATTTCAATTTGCTATATCTTCTGAACCAATGCCGTCCCCCACTTTTTTCTTGCGTAGAATTACTCAGAAAGACCTCCCCTACAATATATTTAAGTGGCGATTGATTTCTCGTTGGGGCCCTAATTGTAAAACTTTACCCATATATCGTAGCATCGAGCATAAACGTCGAATGCGAGCGAGATCCATGGCCTGGAACCTAGGATACATGCATAATTCCGTATTTGGGCGAAAATTGTAAAATCGCGAAAATCTGTAATATACGATATTCTCAAACATGTATTTGCGAACCGTCTCTAGCGAACGGGAAATAACAGCGAAAACAAAACAACATTCCTGCGTGTTTGTCAGACGTGTTTGTGCGATACGCAGTTGCGAACATACGACAATCACGTGATAGCTGACGCAACAACAGGAGTGGGGTAACCGCCCGAGTGGGAAGGTGCGACGCGGCGAGCGATCGATCGTGGTCAGTCTGTCGGGAGAGCTCAGAGAGATAACACGTTTTACGCGTATACGAGATTCTCGTAACAACCGACGAGACCCGCGTACGGAGCGATATCCGGGAGTTCGCGAATTACTTGAGTTTTGCGATACTCAACTCATGTGCGCGATTTATGCGTAACCGTGGACAGTCCGCCGGGAGAAGTCAAAGCGACAACATATTTCTCGTTACGACCGGGGATTCCCGCCAACGGAGCGATATTCGTCAGTTTTCGTGATACGTGAACGCGATCGATACTCGTGATAGACTTTCGAACTCTGGTATCCGTGTAACAAACCGAGAACAGTCATACGGGAGAATATGTTACATTCTCACGATCACCGATGATAATCGAGTTGCGGAGTGTCGGACAACGAATTAATCCGAGTTTTACGATTTAACGCGACACACACGAAACTGTAACCAGCGATCACAGTGTGACACCGCGAGTGATAGAAAATCATTGTGAAACGCATTGTACTGAACATTTATTCTGAAATAACATGAATAAATACATTGTTATTTAAAGTGATATACCGAGTGTTAGAAATCATTCGACGATATCATGTGACCTGTCCTGAGTCACCTTCCATGCGGGAGATTCATGCGTAATCACCATTCCTGCGGAAATTAAGTGCGAGTAAATGCACATTGCTTGCGATATAAGCATACGATATACGATACTTACCTGCGATTCTGCGACGATCCTGTGGGTACATCCGTGACGATCCAGTGGTCCTGAGCATCGTTGGTAGTAAGCGGCTTCTACGAAGGAGGTCCATCCGTGAGACGAGACGCAGAGCGGCCAGCAGCAGTCCGGAACACCTGAAACAGAAAAAAGAGAGAATTAGTCGACAGATACGGTTAGTAGTATACTTACCTTTCTCGATTTAGAGGATAAAATCGAGTGGCGACCGTGCTACGCGAACTTTGAATATATTTCGGTAGTTTAACGAATGAGTTGTGTCACGCGTGAACCTACGTGCCCGGTTACAACCTAACCTTGCAGCCGGAGGCTGCAACGGGGACGTCCGAACGAGAGGTGGCGACGGAGGAGCCGCAGACACCATCCACCAGCGCTGCACCGCCGACGGTAGGTCCAAGAATCGTCGCGGACGAGCACCTCACCGTCCCGAAATATGTAATTAGGGATCACGAGTGAGCCCACCTCGTGTCTCTATTGACATCTCGCGTGGATACGATACGTACGCGATTTCAATTTTAGTTTAGTTTTTTTTACTTTTTCTTGCGATCGCATCCAGTATTGACTATTATACATTTTGCGTCCAAAGTTTAATATTAGTATTCTTTCTTGATCGCTTCTCGGCTCTCTGAGCTAAGATCAAAGTAATATTCGTTTAACTCGCGTGTTTCCGGTTAAAATCCGTCAAGAAATACGCGAGTTACGCGATTTCTAAGTGCCGCGATTTTAAGTGTCAAGTGCCATCCGCCCTCGCTCTGCAGCCGTGCGCCAAGTCCCGCGCGGTGTTCCGGTGCGTGTGGTGATCGCGAATGTGGCGGGTATTAATTAATTTAATCAAGTGGTGTGTCTGTCGATTTCGATACGTCGGCCACATGTGACCTTCGTACCGGCGTCGGGAGATACATCGCGGGCGTCCCTGTCGACGGGTAACGCCGCCCGCCGCCTCCGCGGTCCCCGCGCGCCACCGGGCGCCGGGTGTATGACTTTTTAATTATTTATTCATATATCCTATTTGCACCGTATACACGTATATGCCGTATACACGTGTATGCACGTGTGTGACTTTTATCTATTTATTACTATTTATTACTATTTATTTTTATTTTATATTTACTACACACGTGCATTATTTGCTAATATTTATACATATATTCTATTTATTCTTTTATTTCATATATTTATCATACACGTGTATCGACATAACCTCAAAGTATGTCAGAGGCGCACGGTGATGAGCCGCTCGTGGTTATGTTCGCCTACCCGCTACCGGAGAAAGCACGCTGTCCCCGGTGCTGGGTGGGCGACAGCGGCCACGGGAAACCGCGGGGGGAGTACTGCGACCCGGCTCACTTAGCGAAACATCAGAAGAAAATGCACCCGGGGGACACCATCGGTTATAAGTGCTCACTATGTGATTATGTAGGCAAAACAGCCGTGCCATTAAGAAATGTTAAGGCTCACTACGAGCGAGAGCACGGTGTCCCCCAGGAGCCGGGTCACAGCGCGGATGGCACACCGCGCGATAACGGCGGGTCTACGCGAGCGCGGGGGCGGGCAACACGTGCATCCGCGACATCGCCATCGTCGCTGTCGTCCTCCGGGAGGGTGACGCGAGGCCGCGCGTGCGACTCGCGGCCACCCGGGGCAGCCTCCACGACCACCACTGCACCACCACCACCAGCAGCTGCAGCAACAACACCACCTGCAACAACATCAGCATCCGCAGGAGAGTCCCCCGCAACATACGCGGCCGTCACAATATCGTCGCCGGCGGCACGAACACCATCGCCGCCGGTGACAGGTAACCATAGAGTACGCGGTGTACCTAGAGTGACGGCCGCCACCGCAGCCACGAACACCGGCAGGAGCGCCGCGCCGTCAACAACAATGGCCGCCGCGTCTGGCGTAACGGCGCGTCCGCAACGCACGGGTGGCGCGGCCGCCGGGCGACTAGCCTTAAGGCGCGACCGCCCGGCGGCCAATGGCAGCGCTCGCTCGTCTCCACCAACCAGAGAGGCACGAAACATGCTCCCCCGTATTTCACCGAGCGGGGGAGCGATAAGGAGAGTACCGCCGACCTCCGGGGCCCCGCCAATCACAACCAGGCCAATGGCGGCGGGGTCCGCCATTAACACCAGGAGTCGGTGGTTGGCGAGCGTGCCTCTCGTGAAGAGTAACGCAGCCAGGCCGGCACGCGCGTCCCCCCGGACATCATTCGCCGTCACCACCACACCATCCGCGGGTGGCGGCAGGGGAGGCACAATGGAGAAGACGCCCGAGGGGCCCGCAATAACAACAGCGGGCCTCGACATTCGATCCTGGGCGTCTAGCGTGCCGGTCGAGAAGAGTGGCGCAGCCAGGCCGGCACGCGTGTCCCCCCGGACATCACCCGCCGTCACCTCCACACCATCCGCGGGTGGCGGCAGGGGGGGCACAATGGAGATGACGCCCGAGGGGCCCGCAATAACAACAGCGGGCCTCGACATTCGATCCTGGGCGTCTAGCGTGCCGGTCGAAAAGTGCGCAGTGGAGGCGAGGCGAATCTCAGACGTCGCGGAGGGGGGCAGGGGGGCTGCGGGGACGCAGCCCCCGCCACGAGGGACCCCGCCCCTCCGGGGGGCCTCCAGCTCGCCACAGTCTACCCGTGGGAGCTCAGCGGAGGTCCTCCTCATGGCACTGTCGCCCGCCATGCCCGCGACGTCGCTGCCAGCCACCCTTACTACCTGCACGGTGACGACTGTCATGTGCGGGTCCCCCGTCATGTCGGCGGGGGTCGCCGTGGGGGGTCGGAGCACGTCGCCCCGTACTCCCCCGCTTGAGACGGTCTCACCGTGCCAGCGGGCGCGGCCGGATATTCGATCCCCACCACCATCCCGGGAGGAGGAGCGGCGGCAGCAGCAGCAGAGCGCGGCGCTATCAGAGGGAGAGTCATCGTCTGGTGGGTCATGGAGGATGGTGCGCTCGGGAAGAAAAGCGAGGCGCCGGTTTATCGATAGCTCTTCCAGTGGCGACAGCCCGCCCCTAGCAATAACGCCGGCGAATAATTTTAATAATTTAAATTCGATTAGGCCTTGTGAGGTGCGCCTGGAGCGCACCTCAATTTCCAACGTGCGAGCGGCAAATGTGGCGGTTCCCCAGAGGCGCGGGGACATTCCGGGAGGAGCACCGGTCGCGCGGACTGAAGAGCATCGCATCGCGGGACATCCGAGTGCTCTAGTAAGTGTCCCTGGCGTGATGGGTCGCCGGCGGCAGGCACACGCAGCCGGCGGCACCGCAGCGAGCGAGCAGACACCGCCGTGTCCAAATATAGGCGGGGGCGAGGAGCAGCGCCGACGCCCGCGGCGTGTGGAGGTTCCGCCTGCCCAGCCGTCCGGTGGCCAACCGACCTCCGTAGCTGTCGAAAGGCAGCGAAGGAGGGAACGTGTGGCTGCCCGTGACGAGCTGGCTGGGCGAGCTAAAGCCGTCAATTCGATTGCGGACCTGGAAGAGTTCGCGGCTTCGGTCGCGGCCTTCCTTGTGAGGATGCAACGGGTAGGGCTCGCGGCGATGCGCCTGGCGCCCGTGACCGTCCTGTTCGGTCGCGAGGGGCGCGAGCGCGTCGGGTCGAGGGGTATCGTCCGGCGCGAGACAGCGGCAGTATTAATAATGGGGGGCCGGCACCGGTCGGTCCCCCCTCGCAATCGGGAGAAGGGCGTAGCGGCTGGGTACGCGAAGCTACCCGAATTCAGGCTCTGTACAGAGTGAACCGCCGCAAAGCGGTCCGAGAGGTGCTGCAGGGGCCCGCCGATTTCTGCCAGGTGCCGAAACGGCGGGTCCAGCAGTATTTCGAAGGGATATACTGCGGCGGGGAGGATCTGGCCAGCCCTGATGAGGAAGCGGAGCCTATTGACCCCTCGAGTCTGGAGGATGCCGCTTACCTAGCGGATCCCTTCACGGAGCGAGAGGTGGATCGTCGGCTCCGGCGTATGACAAACTCTGCGCCGGGCCCCGACGGTGTCACCTACCGTGACCTCCGTGTGCGGGATCCTGGTATGCGGCTCCTCACTGCGTATTATAACGCATGCCTGAGACTCGAGGCAGTCCCTGCGTCCTGGAAGACCTCCAAGACCGTATTGGTCTAAAAGGGAAAAGGCGATCGGGAATCTCTAGATAACTGGCGCCCTCTCGCTCTGGGAGACACGACCCCCAAGCTCTTTGCCGCGCTCGTTGCCGATCGTATGACCGACTGGGCGGTCCGGAACAACAAGCTAAGTCCGGCGCAAAAGGGGTTCCTGCGGGACGAGGGGTGCTACGAGCACAACTTCGTCTTGCAGGAGATCCTGGCTGACGTCCGGAGGACACGGCGGCAGGCGGTCGTCGCATGGCTGGATCTTTCCAATGCGTTTGGTTCGATCCCGCACGCGGCGATCCGCCGCGCTCTCGCTCGCTCCGGTGTGCCGAGGGGGATCATCAATATATGGTCATCCATGTATGACGGTTGCTCCACGCGGGTGCAGACCGCCGAGGGGCCCACCGCGCCGATCCCTGTTCGCTCGGGCGTGAAGCAGGGTTGTCCGTGGAGCCCAATAGTATTCGACTTCGGAATCGACGTGGTACTGCGTGCAGTTATCACGGTCGATGCGGGGTTGGATCTATTGGGCCGCCGATACAAGATCTTCGGCTACGCGGACGACATTGCACTAACTGCTGACACGCCCGAGGGAATGCGGCACCTTCTGGCTGCCGTGGAGGACGCAGCATCGTCGGTGGGGTTGCGGTTCAACCCTGCCAAATGCGCCACCCTGCACATCGGTGCAGGAACAGGCGGCAGGGTCCTACCGACGACCTTCGAAATCCAGGGACATCCTGTTCGTCACCTGGCGGGCGGCGAGCCCTACAAACACCTCGGGGTGCCGACCGGATTCGAGGTCAATGCCACACCCTTCCAGGCCGTTGGTGACCTTCTCGGGGATCTCCGGGCGGTGAACGGGTCCCTGCTTACCCCGTGGCAGAGAGTCGAAGTCGTGGCAACTAACCTGTTGCCGCGGATGGACTTTCTGCTCCGGGGGGCTGCAGTGGAGAAGGGCCCCCTTATAGTAGCGGACAAGGAGGTCCGGAGGACCGCTAAGGCCTGGCTCAACCTCCCGCAGCGTGCAAGCGCGGAGGTGGTCTACCTCCCTCCCAGTCGGGGGGGTTGTGGACTGCTTCCGCTCGCCGACCTCGCGGACGTCCTGTCCGTCGCGCACGCCTTCCGTATGCTTACGGCTGGCGACGAGACGGTCAGGGACCTCGCGTGGTCGTCGCTGAGGGGGGTGGTTGCCAGGCGTATCGGCCATCCTCCTAGTAACGAGGATCTCGCGGCCTTTCTCTCGGGTTCGCTCGAGGGGAGGATGCGAGACGGTGGGGAGCGCTCCCTGTGGTCTAGGGCCCGGAACGCCGCTCGGAGACAATCTGAGAAATTGTCGCTTCGGTGGGAATGGTGTGCGGCGACCGATGAAATGATGGTGGTGTGCCGCGGTGCCAGAGGCGCGACGGTCAAGGTTCCACCGAGTGCTCGCGCTCAGGTGATAACCCGTCTGCGCTCAGCTGTCGTTGATTATTATTCAGACCGGCTTCTACAAAAGCCTGACCAGAGGAAGGTGTTCGAGGTGTCGTCGCGGGCCAGGGTGAGCAATCACTTCACCCGCGGCGGCAGCTTCACCCGCTTCGCCGACTGGCGCTTTATCCACCGCGCCAAGTTGGATGTCCTCCCCCTTAACGGCGCACGTCGCTGGGGGGAGGGCGATAAAAGGTGTCGGCGATGCGGGCAGGCAGCCGAGACCCTTCCCCATGTAATTTGCCACTGCGGCGTCCACTCTGCCGCCATACAGCTGAGGCACGACGCCGTCCTGCACCGTCTCTGGAAGGCTTGCCGCTTGCCGGGGGACAAGCGGGTAAACCAGCGGGTCGAGGGCGTCGAGGGGGGACTTGAGGGGCTACGACCTGATCTTGTGATCAGGCACGAGCCCTCCAAGAGTGTCGTCATATGCGACGTGACGGTGCCCTTTGAGAACCGTTGGCAGGCGTTCAAGGAAGCAAGGGCGAGAAAACTGGCCAAGTATTCTCCCCTTGCTGAGGCGCTCCAGCGCAAGGGGTACCGTGTGGTCGTGACGGCCTTCGTCGTCGGCGCCCTCGGCTCGTGGGATCCGGCCAATGAGGAGGTGCTGAGACTGCTGCGCATTGGCAGTGCGTATGCAGCAATGATGCGCCGCCTCATTGTCTCGGACTCCATCCGCTGGTCACGGGACATTTACGTGGAGCATGTGTCCGGCGTGCGCCAGTACGCCGCTCCTTCCCGTCCCTCTGCTGATGGGGTGCCCGCCACTCCGCCCCGCGCGATTCGCCGGCGTTGGCCCGCCAATGAATAGAAGCGGCACTTGCTACCAATCTAGTCCTTCGTGTTCTTTGTTTCGCTGAGTGTGAATGCCGCGTAATTTATTCAACGTTGTCTCGCCCACAGCATTTTTATCTTTGTTATTCTTATTTTTATTTGTGTGGGCGTATATGTTCCGAGTGTGAATGCCGCGTAAACCATATTGTATTTTATCCGAGTGTGAGTGTGCCGCGAGATATTTTATGATGTATGCCGCGCGCGCCCCTGGGTCATTTTATACTTTGACGACCGCTTATCTGTGATAGGCCCAGGGGCCTATGGCTGTGATATTTTGTATTATTATTTCTACCGCCCGCGTTTTGGGGCAGTAACCCCAAAATGCGTACTTGTTGGCCCACTGGCAGGGGGGGGGCTTTCTGTCCCCCGCCCATGATATTTTTTTAAGTCCGGCGCGCGGCCTAAGCCGTCCGATTTTATATTGTACCCCGGAGGCTCCGCCCCCGGGGAATTTCTTTGCAAAATAAAGACGACTTTAATTCTTTCTTTTCCTTTCGCGCTCAAAGCGAAATTTAACTGATTATTCAGTATTAAGCGTTTCTTCTCTCTATCCGTTATACTTTTAAGCGACACATTCCAGCGGGAATGGACACGCCATGCGAGGCGTGGATAGTTATACCTATTTATTTTGTTTATGGGTCATGATGACCATGCATTTACCCAATAAAGTTATAATTTAGTTCCGACCTACGGTGATACAAACAAATTTACTTTCGGTTGTTTCCCCATATTTTGTTTATTCTAACAGGTCGTAAAACACGTATCAGAACGGGGAAACCCCGTGATTTAGCGTTATCGCGCGAGAGCGTTTACAGATCCGTGAGTCGATGCGCAGTACCATGAGAGCGGCACCGCGTGCAAGTAAATCGCGCCGTAAGATATTTTCACGGGAAATAGCGACGGGACGTTACCGATCAAGGCCGATTAACCCCGAAATTGTCATTTCCGACACCAAAGTGCTTCCGTGCACCCAGGGGCCTGTACGAGCGTCTGCGGCGAGAGAAAGCTATAGCGAGGGTCATGCTAGACCAGGGGATACACGCCTCACGTGTTCCCGTTCGATTCCAACGGCCGTGCAACTGACTGGTCGTACGAGCCTTTTGCGCGTAAACAGATGACATGGTCGTGACGGCGAAGTGACGGGAAACACGATAGTCGAGTCGCGAAGTCGATCCGATACCCGTACAACGAGTTGGCTGTACGGACAACTGCCGCGAAAACGGGTGATAGATTCGTGTTCGTTGGACAATGGGGAACCCAAAAAACATAGTTTCGTTCAGATCCACCGTGCGTGCAATTAGTTAGCTGCACGAGTATAATGTCACAAAATGGCCGACATAGATGGGTTCAGGAGCTACCAAGGAGCACTACTATCAAGATCCCGATCGAATCCGACACGCGTACAAGCAAGTAGTTGCACGAGCTTGTTAAATTTGTCGATATAGGCGGGTTTGAGAGAGGCCCATAAGTGCGAATATATAGGCCGCATAGCGATCCGACCGGCGTACAAGGAAGTAGTTGCACGCGCACCGCGCAAAGAAAATAGCGATATAGGGGTGTTCGTGAGACGCCGGGTAACGCGATTATCAAGGTCTCCTTGCTGTACCATCGTCGTACAGTTAGATACTTGTACGAGCAAGTTTAGCGGAAAAACGCGTGAGACCCATGTAAATCGATTTGTAACGATCGTGCGTGCGAAGTGCGATCGTCGCGCGTACTCGAGAAAACGTTCTGCGTAGCAAAATCACAAAATCCTGAAATTCATGCATATCGAGTGAATATTTCATGTAGAGCATATTCATAACGTTGCTGCAAGAAAGTTCCTGTAAGCGATAAATACATTAAAAAGTCCCGAGACATTCCTGCGTGTTTGTCGAACGTATTTGTCTACTGCGTAGCAACGATCAGGCGATCTGACGTCATCACCCGAGACAAACAAGAGTGGGGGTAATCCTCACCGACGGTACGTACGCCGTAGCGAGCGACCGCTCGAGGTTAGTCTGTCGGGAGAGCGCGCCGTGTTAACACGTTACATAGATTGCGACGAGCGAACGTTCTCGAAACAACCGACGCGACCCGCGAACGGAGCGAAATCCGATGTGTCGTGAGGAAACATAATTTTCATGATACTTAGAAATTGTGCGCGATTTATGCGTAATAAAGAGCAGTCGACCGGGAGATCTCAGAGAGACAACACTAAGCGTAACTGTCTAGTATTCGCGAACGTTCTCGAAAGATAGATTCTCGATACAACCGGCGAGGCCCGCGTACGGAGCGATATCCGGATATATCACGAAAGCGGTGATAGTGCGTGCGACTTATAATATAACGTGAATATAACGAGATTTCACATCCGTGTACGAAACAACGGACAATCATACGGGAGAATACGCCATATTCTCACGACGACCGGTGATACCCATGTTGCGGACGGAAATTCGTATTTATTCGGAAAATTGTCAATTTACACGCGACACGCGAACTGTGATATACGATAACGGTGATACACCACGAGTGACTGTAAATCATCGTTGATCGAACTGTAATGACTATTTATTCTCAAATATTGAATAAATACATTGTTATACAAAAGTGATATTCTGAGTGTCTGAAATCATTCGACGATATCCTGTGACCTGTCCTGAGTCACCTTCTAAGCGGAAGATTCATGCGAAATCACCGTTCCTACAAAAATTGAGTGCGAGTAAATGCACATTGCTTGCGATATAAGCATACGATATACGATACTTACCTGCGATTCTGCGACGATCCTGTGGGTACATCCGTGACGATCCAGTGGTCCTGAGCATCGTTGGTAGTAAGCGGCTTCTACGAAGGAGGTCCATCCGTGAGACGAGACGCCGAGCGGCCAGCAGCAGTCCGGAACACCTGAAACAAAGAAAAAGGGGAATTAGTCGACAGATACGGTTAGTAGTATACTTACCTTTCTCGGTTTAACGGGTAAAATCGAGTGGCGACCGTGCTACACGAACTTTGATGAAATTCGGTAGTTAGATGAATGAGTCGTATCACGCGTGATCCTACGTGCCCGGTTACAACCTAACCTTGCGACCGGCAGTCGCATCGGCGACAGAGCCGTCAACATCGGCAGCCGAGGACGGTGACAGGGCAGCAGATCTGACAGGAGCCGAGTCAACCCCGGCCAAGCCAACGATCGTGAGCGACGAAACGCTGCTCTACCCGAGGGTCACCCTCAGTAAGATCGAGCGAGCCGAGTGAGATGTCGGTCGCTCACAAAGTATAAGGCGCGTATACGGAGCTATATGTGCGAGGTTGATCGATTGAGTCAATTTTTCCTTTATTTATTTATTTATTTTCTCTCAACCCGCAATATTTTCCTTTGAGGATTGATTAATTTTATTTTCTTTTTCCTCCGTGTACGAGAGACTACTTACGCGTTAGCGACACGCGTATATATATCAATAAATATATCCGTTAGAGTTAAGAACGTATTAATATCTCATTTCCATTTATTATAGCGGCACGCGAGCCGATTAATACATATATAATATCCTTTTTTCAGTTTGCTATAAATAGATAATCCTTAGATAATCGCCAAGCGTGGCGAGTCGCGCGATGCATAATGTCGCATTAGAGTTTAAGTTAGATTAAGGGGTAACACATCGTGATTCAGCGTTATCGCGCGGCAGCGTATGCATGTACGTGCGTGAGAGCGCGTTTGGATGAAATTGACAAGTCGTGAGCGAGAATCGCGTACGAACGTCATTTACAGGAGAGGACTGTTCAGTGAGTCCCTATGGGTCGCGAGTAACACGCCTCACGTGTTCTCGCAATTGTCCGATCGACGTATGGCAAAAGCTACATACCTCTGGTGGCCTTGTGAAGTCATCGCACAGGGTTGCTCCAGGGGAAGGTGCTCGTAGATGGTACTTTCGCTACCCAGGTCGGATCAGGGTGAAACTTGGTATTCACGCTAATTGGGACCTAATTAGACCATTCCCGATGGTCGTTCGGCTGTACGAGGTCTGTAGAAAGCTCGTCTACAACGATCGAAATTTTAATTGCGCGTCATACACGTCTTATCCGACGTCTGGACAACACATTCGTACCGTTCGTTATCTCTTCTCCTGGAGGAGGCGTTGATTGAGTGTCGGTAAACACTGTTATCGCGGTCCCGATAAAGTCCGAGGCCTGTATAAGGAGATCATGGTACAGACAACATCTGCGATAACGAACGGTACGAATGTGTTGTCCAGATGTTGGATAAGACGTGTATGACGCGCAATTAAAATTTCGATCGTTGTAGACCGAGATCTTTCTACAGACCTCGTACAGCCGAACGACCATCGGGAATGGTCTAATTAGGTCCCAATTAGCGTGAATACCAAGTTTCACCCTGATCCGACCTGGGTAGCGAAAGTACCATCTACGAGCACCTTCCCCTGGAGCAACCCTGTGCGATGACTTCACAAGGCCACCAGAGGTACGACGCACCAAGTCCCGTCAACCTGCGAGCCCTGTAACACGAGATCGTCTGACACACCCTGGATGGAGACAAGGTCGATATCGATGCCCCTGGTAGACCCTAATGAGCATGTATATAGCGATCCCACGTCGATTCGTTGACGATGTAACAAAAACTTTATACGAATATAGAAGTTGAAAATAAAGCTTATGATAGGTCCTACGAGACGTTAGACAGCGTTACTATCGAAGTCTCGCACGCGTACGACGATTGTCCGAGAAAAACATTTTACAAAATTTATATGCGGAAATAAATATGTGGAATGTCCTTAAGGGACGTTAATCAACGTAGATATCGCGTTCCCGTCGAGATCGGATCGTCGTAGGGTAAACTTCCCATACGAACGTCATAGTCGGGAAAACGCGTTATTCCCTGTGATATTAGGCGATAAGAATCTAGCGTGATAAGAAGCGATCATTGTGCATCCTCAAATAACGAATTTGCGTCGCATCTGTAGAATCGTCCCAAAATCATATTATATGTCATATGTGATTTCTCGAAATGTATCCAGAGATAATTTCAAGCGTTCACGAAAATATAATAGAGAATCGTACGACATTCCTACGTGTTTGTCTGACTTGTTTGTCAGGAACGAACAGGCAACGGTCACGTGACGGCTGATGCAATATCAGGAGTGGGGGTACCGCCCAGAGGTGGGAACGTGCGACGCGGCGAGCGAGCGCTCGTGGTCAGTCCGCCGGGAGAGCTCGTAGAGATAGCATATTTGACACGTATACGAAGTTCTTTATACAACCGGGGAACCCGCGTACGGAGCGATATCCGGAACAACGCGAATATAACCTGTTTCGCGTATAGTGAAGATAGTGCGAGATATACGCACAACGATAAGGGCAGTCGTCCGGGAGATCTCTAAGAGACAACACCAATCCGAAACTGTCAAGTATTCGCGAACGTTCTCGAAACATAGAATCTCGTGACAACCGGCGAGGCCCGCGTACGGAGCGATATCCGGAAATATCACATATCGGTGATAGTGCGTGCGACTTGTGCGAATAGTGCGAACATTCACATCCGTATACGAAACGAAGGACAATCACGCGGGAGAATACGATATATTCTCACAACGACCGGTGACACCCATGTTGCGGACGGAATTTCGTGATTATTCGAAGATTGTCAATTTTTCACGCGACACGCGAATCGTGATATACGATAACGGTGATACACCAAGAGTGACTGTAAATCATCGTTGATCGAACTGAATGACTGTTTATTCGAAATATATTGAATAAATACATTGTTATACAAAGTGATATCCTGAGTGTCAGAAATCATTCGACGATATCCCGTGACCTTTCCTGAGTCACTTTCCAAGCGGAAGATTCTTCGGAAATCGATATTCCTGCGGAAATTAAGTGCGAGTAAACGAACATTACTTGCGATATAAGCAAATCGTATACGATACTTACCTGAGATTCTGCGACGATCCTGTGGGTGCTTCATCCGTGACGATCCAGTGGTCCCGAGCATCGTTGGTAGTAAGCGGCTTCTACGAAGGAGGTCCATCCGTGAGACGAGACGCAGAGCGGCCAGCAGCAGTCCGGAACACCTGAAACAAAGAAAAAGGGGAATTAGTCGGCAGATACGGTTAGTAGTATACTTACCTTTCTCGGTTTAACGGGTAAAATCGAGTGGCGACCGTGTTTCACGAATTTTCAACATTTTCGGTGATATTGATGAATGAGTCGTATCGCGCGTTACCTCACGTGTCCGGTTACAACCTAACCTTGCAACCGACAGCCGACCAGCGACAGCCGGCAGCATCGACCTCGTCTTCAGGGCAGCGCAGACTGTCATCGGAGAGGCCGATTACACCATCCGGGCCCAAGATGGCGCGCACCGACCCTGCGTGTCAGGCCCAGTGGTGTGCCTGATGTGCTACTGGGAGTGTCGTTCGACGTCGCGAACGCATTTAACACCCTGCCCTGGCCGGTGATAAGGGGGGCGCTGGAACACCATGGCGTTCCCCCCTACTTGGTGGCCGTTATCTTCGGCTACCTCCGGGACAGGAGATTGGTCTACACCAACCGAGATGGTGTGCTGAGGGTGAGACTAGTCGTGCGAGGGGTTCCGCAGGGGTCAGTGCTTGGCCCCCTCTTGTGGAACCTTGGCTATGATGCCGTCCTGCGAGTCGCCCTTTTTTTTTTTTTTTTTTTTTACATGGGTGAAATCTTCGACCGCTGGGTTCCCGGGCAAGCCCGGTATGTGGCCCAGCGACCCCCTCCGATGTTGTGAGGGGGAAGACCCCCCGCCCTCGGGGTAGGACGGGGGAGTGCCGGATTCCTACCGGCTAAAACACCCATGGGTGACCCTAACTGTGCTTTGCTGTGAGGGCCCCGGGAAACGCAATGATCACATCCGTGGGCCCCCCCGCACTTCGCATTTTATAGGCAAGCCTATCCTAGTCTAATGACAGACGGACGGGTGTCACCACCCCCGTCCGTCGTCCCTCTCTCCGGGGGTTGCCTTATCTGGCCGGCGAGCAAGCGGTGTATCCCCCGACCGCTCGCCCGCCCCCCTCCGGACGAGAGGGGGAGGGGTCAGCGCCCGCGTGAAGCGCCCCCCTCTCCCCTCCCACACCCACACCTTCCTCGAAGCAGGCGGGTGCCAAGCCCCCGTTACCCGGGTGCCCGACCCCCGCCGCCTGCCCGCGAGAGGGAGACAGGGCTTGGCATAATGCCACCATTCTCTCCCTTCCGCGGTTTGGGGGGGCCCGGGTCCAAGACCCAAAAGGTTCCAGAACCGGACCCCCCCGACGGACCGAATGAGGGCACCCGTCGCCGAAACCACGTGGGTGAATCGGCCCAAGCCCCCCCCCGACCCGCCTCCTCCGCCGACCCGCTCGATCGCGATCGGCGACGAGAGGGGGGATCCCCCCCTCCGTAGAGGTTCCGGGAACCCGCCCCCCCGGCGCCACCTCCCTCTGCTTTGCGTTGATCACGCCGCTTGCCCGCGGGGGGAAGACAGGGCTTGGCATAGAGCCACAATCTCTCCCCCCCGCAATCCGGGGGGCCCGGGTCCGAGACCCAAAAGGTCCCAGAGCCAGACCCCCCCCCCCCCCCCCCGACGGACCGAATGGGGGCACCCGTGGCCGAAACCCCGTGGGTGAATTGGCCCAAGCCCCCCCCGGCCCGTCTCCTCCACCGACCTGCTTGGCACAGACCAGCGGCGAGAGAGAGGATCCCCTCCTCCGTAGAGGTTCCGGGAACCCGCCCCCCGGCGCCACCTCCCTCTGCTTTGCGTTGATCACGCCGCTCGCCCGCGGGGGGAAGACAGGGCTTGGCATAGAGCCACAATTCTCTCCCCCCCGCGATCCGGGGGGGCCCGGGTCGGAGACCCAAAAGGTCCCAGAGCCAGACCCCCCCCCGACGGACCGAATGGGGGCACCCGTGGCCGAAACCCCGTGGGTGAATCGGCCCAAGCCCCCCCCCCGGCCCGTCTCCTCCACCGACCTGCTTGGCACAGACCAGCGGCGAGAGAGAAGATCCCCTCCTCCGTGGAGGTTTTGGGAATCCGTCCTCTTGCCGCCACCCTCCTTTAGTCCCCCCTAGCCTAGCAAGGCTATTGCTTCAATTGTGACGGGTCGGGCGGATCCCCGCCCCGGCCCGCCACCCGTCACGCTGGGGGTTTTTGGTTGCGGGCGCGCGGGAGCCCCCGCTCGCGCGCCCGCACCCCCAGCCGTTCCCCCTCCCAAGTGGGGAGCGAGTCGCCCTCCCCTCGGGGTGTTGGGTCAACGGTTTTGCCGACGACACCTTTCTGGGGGTTGAGGGCGACGATTGGGAGGAGGCCCGAAGACTGGCTAACGTTGCGGTGGCCCGCGTGATGGCGGCAATGAGGATGGTGGGCCTCAAGGTGGCTCCCCATAAGACACAAGCGGTCTATTTTTATGATTGCTCCATGGGGAAGCCGCCTGGGGTCCACATACTAGTGGAGGGGACCCGTGTCCCCGTGGGGGCCCATATGAAACTCTTGGGCCACTGGTTGGATGGCACTTGGAGCTTCGGCGAGCACTTTGCTCGCTTAGCTCCCAGGGTACAAGGAGTGGCAAATGGACTTGCCAAACCTGGGAGGGGCGAGCGGCCGAGCTCGCTGGCTCTACGCCGCGACGGTGCATGCCGTGGCACTCTACGGAGCCCCAATATGGGCTACGGCGGCGGAAGGCTCCGCGCGCATTAAAAGGCTCTTGCGTCAAGGGCAGCGCGCGGTGGCCCTTAGAGTGTCACGGGCGTATCGCACCGTCTCACATGCGGCAGCGACGACCCTGTCCGGGCTCCCCCCGTTGGAGCTTGCAGCAAGGCAGTACGCCGAGGTCCATCGGCGTACAAGGGGGCTGCAAGCTGCGGAGGCCCCCGTCAACATGGACAGGGCTCGCAGAGCCATAAAGCTCCAAGAGAAGACGGTCCTATTGAGGAATTGGCAAGAATACCTTGCCAATCCGGCTATAGCCGGTAAAAGGACCGTCGACGCCATCCGACCCTGTCTGGCGGATTGGCTGGACAGTCGGGGATTCGGGTTAACGTTTCACGCGACGCAGGTGCTCACCGGACACGGGTGTTTCGGTGAGTACCTGAGTCGCATTGGGAAGGAGGCCACCGCGCGGTGCCACCATTGCGACGAGGTGCGGGACACGGCGCAGCACACGCTGGAGTTCTGTCCAGCGTGGGATGAGCAGCGCCGTGTCCTAAGGGGGGAGGTCGGGAATGACCTCTCCCTCCCTGCCATTGTGGCGGCAATGGTCGGGAGACCCGAAAAGTGGCGGGCATTCCTGGCCTTTTGCGGCCAGGTAATGTCCGCCAAGGAGGAGGCGGAGAGGATCCGCCGCGGGGAGAGAGATCCTCCTCCTGCGGTGGCGGTTCCTCTCCCACCATGATTGTTGCGGGCCTTCCACAGGCCCGCCTCCCGTTCCCCTTTTTAGAACGGGAGCACCGCCGCTTAAACCAGCGGCGAGGGTTAGTGGTGGGTTTTTGCTGTGGGCCTTTCGCGGGCCCGCTCTCCGCCCTGGCGGAAGCGCCACCACTGCCGATGCGGCAGATGAAGTGTAGGGAACCTCCGAGCTCCCCCCCTCCGACGGGGGGGCGGGGTCTGGAGGAGGGAAGGTCGGCGCTCCGGCGGGGATTTCGTGGCGTCGACCAAATAACTCCCACAACAACGGGAGGGGTGGCGGGGTGGGTGGTGTCCACACCCCGTCACAGAAGATAAGCCGGCTCAAGGTCAAAGTTTGAGCCAACGAGCCACAAAGCTCAGAGTCGGCAGCCAATCAGGCTCAGCATCGGGGAGCGCACCGGATGCAATAGTAAATGTTCCCGGGCGCTCCCCGTAGATGCTGGTTAGGACACTCGCAGGGTTTTAGTGGGCAGGGCATGCTTGCAGTATCGTGGGCGATGTGCATGCTATGCAATCCCACACTCCCCTCGGTCCCTCCCCGGAGTCTGAGGAGGTCTTCCTCCCGAAAGGGGGGCTACTGGGCAAACCGGGAGCTTTGGCTCTCGGGATCCCAGTAGTGGAAGATTTCCCTGCGTCAAAAAAAAAAAAAAAAGTGGTGTGCCTGATTAAGATGGAGGGACCGTCTGGCGAGGTTGGGAAGCAGCCAACCCCGTCTCTGGACCGTCAAACCATACGCGACGCCGTTCATCGCCGAATATTTTCGACGCCACAACAATGGACGAGCGTGCGTACGACGGCGGCGTAGCGGCAAATCAGGCAGCGCGACAATTAGATTTAGTTCCATTTCAAGCTCGATTACCGCGAGGCGGTTGGATTAAAAATCCTTTCGACGAATTGTCGTATAGCGGAAAATCCGATAAACAAAATCCAATAACTTTCTTGCAAAAGTTTGAACGATTGGCTAATTACGAGAACGTCCCGGAAGACGAACAGTTGTTCTATTTTGGTCGTTGCTTAAAGGGAGCAGCCAGCCAATGGCACGAGCTCCAAGTTGCCGAGGACATCCACGAAATTAAACAATTGTGTAAGATCGGCGTTAGATTAAAGCGCGTGGCGACATCCAGCCGATCGCGGTTGAGGCTGGTGGCGCGCCGATTTCGGCGTGCTCCAAAAACCGGAGCGAGCGACACTTAGATGTGGAGCATCGAAGAGTGAGCACGGTAACGCGAGTGAAAGTGTGCCGAGTCGCGAACATTCGTTTTCCACAGTAAAGTCGAAGACGCATCGGAAGCGAGGAAATAAGAGCCTTGCAGCTCCGCGCGTACCGAGAGGAATAACGAGCCTCTGCAGTGTATCGAAGTGGAGTAGCGATACTCCAGCGCAATACTCCGAATCGCGAGGAATGTGACGCGTTCGGATTGGCGCAAGTTAATTGAATAAATGTCCGTGCCGTGAACGATCGATCACCGAGTTATTGAATTGACATCATCCTGACCGAAAGATCCTCAATTCCTACAGAATTATCTCAGAAGTGGGATTACGATCAAGTCAGTGCGCCGCGCCTTCTGCGAGTCGCGAATCGGCTAAGGTGATCTTCGCATGTGCGGAACAATTACGTGTGTAATTAAGACAGTGAACTAATTACGGGTCATACTACGAGGAAGATGATCGTGCGTGATGTTCACGTGATCGGCCACGGCCGCCGCGCGTGAGCCATACGGTGCGCGCTCGATTAGGACATTTGACTTTCGCGTGATTACAACACGGTTAGCGGTAAACAACCGAATGTTGGACTTATTGTCGGAAGCTGCAAAACAAGTTTTTGTATTCTTCACTCGAGAAATAAGTGAGTGATCCTAGTCACGAACAATCGTGGTAACACATTCGAGTATATATATATATATATATATACAGGGTGTTTCATTTAATCGCCCCAGGCAAATATCTCAAAAAATATGAAAATACGGAAAAACGTGTCCGCGTGTTTTTCGGCTGAGCCATCGGAGAAGAGACGACGGAGTGCCTGGCATTACAGATGGAGACTGAGTGTCAACGACGAAGGTCGGTCAAAATGGACAGATCAAGATTAGACGATTTGACCATGGAGCAATTAAGAGAGGAAGCAGTAAAATATGGAGTGCCACTAACGAAAACAGAGATCGATTAATAGACGCGATTATGACTCATGTGGAGAGGCATGAACTGCTGGATTTCGTGTTCTCCGATCCGGCACTGCCGCAACCAACGGTCGGAGAAACAATGACCCCAATCGCAAGTGAGAGACCCACGGCGTCCGGAGGAACGGAGCCGAATATAATGACCATGTTTGGTGCAATGATGGCACAGATGCAACAGTTGATTGGCGCCGTCAATCGGAATAATGAGAATTTGGCAACGCCGGGCAGGAGGCGAGAAGAAACACCGTTGTATGACCCTCCGATTCCGGTCAGGAACACACACGTTAGCACGGTGTCCCCGGCTAACGCAGTTACTTTGTTGGCCTTACAAATACCGGAATTTTCGGGAAAACCGCCAGATAACGTGAGAAGATGGATACAGAGAGTGGATCAAGTCGCTCGTACGCACAGAGCGTCCGACGAGATCACTCTACTAGCGGCCGTCAAGCAAATTGACGAAGACTGCAAAAAAATGGTTACGATGCGCAAACCGGCCCAGTTCTGGAAACGTGGATGTTCCTACGGCAGAGTTTACAGAGGATGTTCGATACGAAAGAGCCATTTTTGATCACGATGCAGAAGGTCGAGGCAAGGAAATGGTTACCGAGCAAGGAACCATTCCAAGAATACGCAGTCGACAAATTAGCAATCATAAATAATCTTGATCTTCCACCACAAGACGTGATGAATTTGTTAGTAGGCGGCATAACGAATGAAGCAATGAGAGCGATGGCTGCCATCATTCGGGCTGATACGGGTGGAATCATTTATAGACCGAATGTGCCAGCTCTCAGCTTACGATGGGCCCGGAGGAGAAGAAGACTCAGTTCACGGGACCCAAGCACCAGCAATTCAAGAAACCGAACGAGCAACAGAAGGATGATACCTGCCGAAATTGCAACAAGAAGGGGCACAGCCACAAGGAGTGTCGTGGTCCAGTGACGTGCTTCTTCTGCAAGGGTGCGGGTCATCGCACCTTTGAATGCCCAAAATCGAAGGAGAGAAAGCAGCCAGCTACAACCAGCGGAACGGCAGCAACGGTCGCGGTGAACCAGAAAACTCGAGCTGACAGGGAGCAGGTCGAGAGGGCCCCGGCCGATACGACTTCGCCAGGATCAACGGAGGGATCCGTGGCAGCGGTAACCGAGCGCCGACAACAATCGGACGTACCGATAAGTAACCCCTTTTTGCATGTTGTAGAGTTCAATGGCAGAAGTTGTAGTTTGAATGCGCTCATCGATACAGGCAGTCCTGTTTCTTTCATTAAAGATTCCGTTTTCCGTAAGTTTGATCAAACAGATAATAAATTAGAACGACCTCCACGTAGATATAATACTCTGTCGAATCATACTATCGACGTGATCGGGATTATAAAATCGAAGATAAAATTAGATATTTGTGATGAGCTCCTTAGAATTAATTTAAACGTTCTGAAAAACGATGGTTTTGAACACGATATAGTAATTGGTCGTGATTTCTTAAATAATAAGTTGACATTGTCCTTCGGTTTGGATCCGGAAGCCGGCGATGATGAGAGTGCATTCTTACGGGAGCTTCCCCCCAGCGGATATTTACGCAGTAACAGATGAGTCTGACATAGATAATTGCGAAATTGACTTCGATGATCAGGTTAAAGAAAAATTGAAAGCGGTAATTGAGAGCGTAGAAAACTCATCAATGCCGATAGAGAAAGATGATTATTGCGTTCGCGTTAGGTTAAGAGACCCATCTGTTTATGCGTATGCCCCACGGCGTTTTGCTTTCGAAGAAAGAAAGCAGATACGCGAGATTACCGATGACTTACTCGCGCGCGGAATTATTAAACCGAGTATGTCGCCGTACTGCGCGCGCATAGTGTTAGTTAGGAAAAAAGATAGAAGACTTCGGCTTTGCGTAGATCTTAGACCTCTTAATGCTAGAGTGTTAAAGCATAATTACCCGTTTCCGGTAATTGAGGATTGTATAGCACAGCTTCACGGGTTTTCGGTTTTTACGTGTTAGATCTCAAAGATGGCTTTCACCAGGTTAAAGTGCATCCTGAAGATACAAAGTATTTTTCATTTGCGACCCCGGATGGTCAGTTTGAGTATAATTTTCTACCCTTTGGTTATTGTGAATCGCCGAGAGAATTTCAGAAAAGATTAATCAAACTTTTCGAAGTAATGATCAGGGAAAGAAAACTAATAATATATATAGATGATATATTAATTCCATCTGACTCCGTCGAATCGAATTTAGAAACACTAAGAAAAGTTTTACTCATATTAAAAAAAAATGGTTTCAAATTGAATTATAAGAAATGTAAATTTTTGAAAAAAAGAATTGAGTACCTCGGTTATATCATAACAAGCGATGGAATAACAATCAGCCCGCGTCACACGCAAGCAATCAAAGATTTTCCGCAGCCTATTAACGCACACGAAGTGCAACGGTTTTTGGGACTTGCCAGTTACTTTCGTAAATTTATTAAAGACTTTGCGTTGATAGCAAGACCCCTGTATAACCTTTTGAAAAAAACGATTAAATTTGAATTTACAAAAGATTGTGTTAAAGCTTTCGAAACGTTAAAAAAGAAGCTGACTGCATTTCCGGTATTACGGATATATAATCCTCAAGCCGAAACAGAGTTGCACACAGATGCGAGTGCACAGGGTTTGGCCGCTATACTTTTGCAAAAGCAAAGCTCGGGGCCTTGGGCTCCAATAGCGTACTTCAGCCAAGCGACTAACAAAGCAGAAATCAATTATCACAGCTTTGAGCTGGAAATGCTCGCTATAGTTCGAGCTGTCGAGAGATTTCATGTTTATTTGTACAGTCGGTCGCAAAAAGGTTGCAACACTTTTTTTTGGATGGGTTTTGGGACGCAGAAATATTTTGAGACGGCGAACGACTCTCTAGGTGCGTTTAGTGAGTGAGTGGTTCAGACAGCTGTCAGCCTGACAGAAGACTATATACAGGGTATGCACATACTAAAAGATGAAACAAGACATCGTATTATAACGTCTTTTTGCAATAATTTTATTTAATAATAAAAAAATATAAATGAAAGTAATATAAATAAAAATATACAATATTATAGATATATTTTATTATATATATCTAGATATTATACTTATATATATAATATAAATACTTTAATTTAATAATTTTATATAAATTTTTGAAATAATTTCGTAAAAGAAGTTTTGCGGAAGAGTTACGTTACTTTAATAACACTTGTAATAATCAATTAGAGAAAGTGTTTATTATATTATATTATATATAACGTTTTATATAATGTCTTCACCAGAGAGAAGGATTCTCTGGTCTTCACTAATTTTGTAATAATTAAAACTTTAAAAATCCGCTTTATACATATGTGTGCAACGACAATTAATATAATATTATTAATAATGTGACACACAAAGTTTAAATAATTATTTTACTTAACAATTTTTAGGAAAAGATGCATAAACTTTTGCTTACGCTTCTTGAGAAGATATAGGATACCAAGAGAAGTTCTTAACAAGAATGATCATTTATTAAATGTATAATTGTAAGAAAATAACTTAAATTGCAAAATGGGCATGTGCTCTCGATGATTCCGACTGCAGAAGTAATACCATTTCTAAACTGGATTTTGCCATTCTTGAGAAGCACTATATATAAGAGAAAAAATTCAAGACTTAAAAATTATTGGATTATTATTATATAGAATATTTGTGTTGCAAAATAAAGTTGACTCCTTTTTATATATATATATATATCCATCATTTTCATCCAAACAGTATTGTCCGCTTCTATTAAACTTTTACAGAATGTC